>PVJL010014782.1:0-26748 GCA_004026885.1 Lyroderma lyra
AAAAAAAAAAAAAGATGTACAGTTCAATAATTTATCATGAAATAAAATACTCAGGCAACCACCACCCAGATCTAGAACCCTAAGTCTTGTTAAAACTCTTCCCATTCTCTCCCCCTTCCTCTCCCCTCCAGAGGTAAGCACTAGCCTGGCTTTTATAATTACTTCTTAGCTTTTCCTTACAGCTTGCATCTTTGAACACTACGGTTTTGCTTGATTTTGAAATTTATAAAAGTGGAATTATCCGGAATGTATCCTTTTGTGTCTGGCTTCTTTTATTCAACATTACTTTTGTGAGACTTATCCATGCTGTTTTGTGTGGCTATAGTTGGCTCATCTTCCTTGCTAAATAGTACGATATTGTTACCGAAGAGCAAGTAGGTCCTGCTGCCCTGCCCGCAGGCAAATTCTGGATGCAGAGGTTTGGTGAGAAAGGAAAGGAGTGTTTATTCAAAAGCTACACAATTTTGGAAGGATGGCAGCCTTCTGCCTCAGATTCCGTTCCCTCTAAAACACCCAAAGAAAAATAACCGTCACCCTGTGCCAGGGCAGACCAATTCCAGGTGGTGTCCAGAGCCGCCTTCTCCCTTTATAAAAAGCTACCGTCGTTGAGGGGAACACAGGTGGCCGCAGCACGATCCTCCAAGCAGATTCCCACGAAGAGAACAGAGCGGCCGTCTCTGCCCTCCCTCTGTTTACCATCCTTTGGGAAACACGGGCAGCTGCAGCATGATCCTCCAGGCAGATCTCCGAGGCCGCGAAAAAGGGAGCCGCCTCTCTTCGCCAGCCGAGCAACCCCAGGGCTGGGCGTGCATGCACCCCTCGCTCCTGTCCCACTGCCTATCTCCTCTGGTCAGCCAGCGCCAGGAGCCAGGCTCCAGAGCCGCTCCACTGTGCCTAGCATGCAACCCTGGCTGCTTCCCGGAAACGGAGAGTTGGTCTCCACCCTCCTTCCATTTAAATCTTCCCACTTGTGACTCCATGCACCCAGGAAGCATCCAACTTTTCCGCCAATCCCTTTTTAGACTGGCAGTTTTGCACCCTCCCCTGCCGCTATGCTCAGGGAGAAAGTAGTAGGGTCTTTTCCTGTCAACCACACTCACGCCTACCAGCTCACGCCTCGCTCACTGTATTGGCGGTGCAAGATGTCCATCAGGCGCCCATGCAGTTGACTCAGCACAAGAAGTGGTATGTGCTCAGCATCTCCCCCTCGTCCTGCTTCTCCTGGTATCAGTATTCCATTGTATGAATGTAGGAGGGGTGACTCCTCAAAATCCGGAATTATTTCTGGAGGGCGTGGAGGGCGGGCCACTTGTAGTACAGGATTCCCCTGCTAGGTAGGTGTTCTAGGAACCCATCTGCACCAGCTGGTGTTTGTGTGAGAGGCTGCATTTGGCTTCAGTGAAGTTTTTTTGGAGATTCTTTCAGTGCATTTGCCCATTTCATGATGGGTGACTTACAGAAACAACGTGCAGTGTTACAGCGGCGCCTGCCCACACCGCGCGGAGTGTTCTGCCGTTTCAAACCAAAACGGGCATCGACTCCCATGCCCCACCCTCTCTATTCACCCGATCTCGCCTCAAGTGACTTTCTTTTTTGTTTCCCCGGATGAAAAAAGTCCTCAAAGGGAGACATTTGCCGATGTGGAAGAGGTGAAACAAAAAAATGCCAGAAGCACTAAAAGGCATCAACATCAACGAGTTCAAAAACTGTTTTGAGCAGCGGAAAAAGCATCTGAATAGGTGTACTGCATCTGAGTAGGCGTATTGCAGGTGACTGAAGTTTAAACATGTAAGAATAAATACACAATTTTTGATAAATAAATTCTGTTCGGGAGGGTGTTCCCCCTTGTACAAGTAGCCCCTGCTTTTCAAGTTTGCTTTATTTACAGCTTTGCTTTTATGAAAGACCTACATTAGTACCTCTTTTCTTTTGCTAACTGAAAGAAATCCAAAGAGGATTTCTACTTAAAAAAAGAAAAAAAGAGAAAAGCAAAGTGAAATAGCGTTCAGCATTTCTTTTGCAGTGAGCCATTACAGAGGCAGTGAAAGTGGCCCTGCCATGCTCCTTCCCTTGGAACTACACTCAGCATCTCAAAATTAAGCACTATAGCTTTGAACTGTGTCTGTGAGCATCCATGCTTTGTCTTGATTTATTTTGTGTATTCGTTAGCAAGATGTGTCCTAAGGTAATTGCTTTTTTGCTTTATACCATTTCAGCTCACAAAAGGTTTCATAGGAATGTTCTACTTTCAGATAGCAGGGGAAACCTGTATTACAATTTATTCATTCTACTGCTGATGGACATTTGGGTTATATCCACTTTGGGGTTCTTAGGAATAATGCTATTAATATTCTTGTGCACATCTCTTGGTGTATAAGTATGTGCATTTAGTCTGGATATACGAGGGCTATCAGGAAAGTCTCCAGCCACGTAATATGACACTGTTATTAATATATTGACAATGGCTGGATTTTTTACAGACAGCCCTCATGTGGTGTTCATTATTAACCTTAGTTGATAATGCTGAACTGTTTGGTAATTTACATTCTCTTCCTCAGGGTACAAAGTCTCCATGGCTCCACATCTTTACTAACACTTGCTGTCATCAGTGTGTTGAGTGTATAGTAGTATCTGGAAGTTTTAATGTGCATTTCCCTGAATACCAATGAAGTTGAGAATATTTTTATACGTTTACTGGATAGTTGGATATCAACTTTTGCGAAGTGCCTATTCAAATCTCATCCATTGGGATGTCCATCTTATTGATCTCTAAAAAAACTGTCCCTTTGACACATATGTTTTGCAGTATTTTTTCCCATTCAGTGGCTTCCCTTTTCAGCTTCTTAATCATATTTTTTGATAGTCTTAGTTTATTCTTAAGATCTTAAATTTAATAATCTAATTTGTCAATTTCTTTATGGCTTGTGCTTTTTTTGTCCTGTTTAAATCATCTTTTCCTGCCTTATATCATGAGGATATTCTTTAGAATACTGTTTTGTAAAAGCTTTATTGTTTTTGCCTTTCACGTTTAGATCTATATATTAATAGATTTAAAACACAAGACATTATTATTATTTGTTTATACAGATGTATCTATTTACCAATTTTCTCCTCATGGGCCTAGCTATTTTTGTTGTTTTGTCATACATTGTATCTCCTCAATTATTTGTAGAAAATATTTGAGGCTTAAGATGGTGTTATCTTTTGCCAGAGATAAATGACATTTTCTTCTTCAGGGACAAGCAATCAAATGTCAGAGCTTGGGAAGTTTTGAAGCTGAGCAGTGGTTCACCCTTACCTCTAGGAGGCAAACTTTCAGGGTCCCCACTGGAAGTGAGGAAAGTTCACCAGCCTCCCTTTACCTCCCCCACCCAGATTTGCTGCTGTGCAATCCCTTCTTCCCACCCCTGAGAAGCAGTCACATTACTGCTCAGCCTCTTAAGCTCCTCTTCTGCAGTGGGCAAATATCCCCAGAGGAAAATTGGCTCTAAATGCTCACTTACTCCCTAGGATGTCAGTTTTCTCCCAGGTTCTACAATTCTTCACTGTCTTGTTAGTTTGCTAACATCTTCAAATAGAGGTTTTAAATATTTTAATCAGCTACTTTAGTTGTCTTAAGTGTGAGGGTTGGTCCAAATGATATAGCCTATTAGTGGAATGTGAAATCCCTTATTAAGACTTTAATGTCTGAATTTCCTGGTTATTTGTGAGTTTCAAGAAAGACCATTCAGATTTCATCTTTGGTGAATTGCCTGTTTATATCTTTGTTCATTTTTTTTCCTTTAAAAAATGATTTTTTTAGAAGTTCTTTATAACTATCAGTTATGTGTGCGACTAGAATCATCTCCAGATCTGCAGCTTATCTTTTTCAGTCTGTTTATGGTGACTTATGTAAACAGAAATTTTTAGTTTTCAATTTAAATTAATTTAATTTTATCATTTTTTTCATGGTTTATACGTTTTGGGTTTTAAGAAATCCTTCCTTGTCCGGAGGTCATAAAAATATAATATATATTATATAAAAATACTTCATCATTTAGACCTTTTAGCCACCAAAATTTTAATTTTTTATATATGGGGAAGTAGGAATCTAATTTAAAATTTTTTCCATATGGATAATTCAATAGAATAGTTCATGATTTATTTCACCCCTGCACAGAAGTCCGATCTTTGTCATATTCAATTTTTCACATACTTGTGGATCTGTTTCTGAGATCTCTATTTTGTTCCTTGGGTTTGCCTCTCTCAGCACACTGCTTTTATTACTTGAATAAGCTCTCTCATATGCTTTATTTTCTGGTTTGGCAACTGTCCCCTTAAGATGTTTATTCTTTTCAACCTAGTACAAGTCTGCCATTGTAGTTGGTTCAGGTGAATGAGCTGTGTAGCTCAGTGAGCTGGAGCTGACAGTTTGAGTTCTTGGACAGAAATCCAAAGCAGTTATTAGGGGAATAAATTATTCTGACCAAATTCGTCACTTGTTATGATGTGTCCCTTGACTTTGTGCTGCCTCTTTTTCCCTCTTTGCCACTTTATGATTCTTCCCATCGTCCAGGTCCATCTGGCTGGAGATGGCTGTCCTCACTTAGAAGTGCGAGGGTCTCAGGTTCTTGAGGAATCAGGCCCTGATGGCAGCAGCCAGGCCCAATCACAGGGCCAGTGCAGACTTAAAGGGCTGTTGGCATCAGCCTGCAGTGCTCCTGGTCTTCACCACTGCCATTCCTTCTGGTGTGTGCCCATTGGACAGCCATCTGAGGAATGCTCAGGTTTTGCTCAGGTTGATTCACTTTAAAAACTGTAAATAGGTTCCATCTACCTTAGTTTCATTTGAGCAATAATAGCTGAAATCATCATGTATGTAATAATGTAGATATTAATGCAAACAATTAAAATAAAAAATGTCATCTGTGTTTCACTAAAATGGCCTAGTACTACCAGGAGTGTATGTGTTAGGCACACGCAAAGGGAATGGAAGGGGAATGTAGAGAGGTTTCATGGAGGAGGAAGAGGCCCAGGTAAGTCCCCAGCAGTTGTATGCTCCCCTCACTCAATGCTTATAGGCAGCCTATCAGATGCACGCCCTTCTCTGCATTTTTTTTTTCTTTTTTTTCTTTTTGGTATGTGGGTAGCTCCCTGGCCGGGAATCGAACCCAGGCCGCAGCGCTGACAGCGCCAACGCCAAAGCCTTAAGCCACTACACCATCAGGGAACTCCCCTTCTCTGCATTTTTATCCTCGGGAAAATGGAGCATGGGAGGTTAGGCCAGGTGCCCAAGACACACAGGTGGAAGAGGTGGCACTTGGACTGTACACAGCCTGGACTCACTCTGCTACAACTTCATGTCGCCCAGCTCTGGGGGTGATGGAGTGGGGTGGGGGAGGGAAACACAATGTGCTGAGGGGGCGACAGCCACGGAATTGTCCCTGCCATGTTGCCCCAACAGCCACCTGAGCAAAGGGAGCAAGGTAATGACTTTGAGAAACATTAAAATATACATATATATTTAGGAAACTATTACCAGTAAAATCATAAAATAAAGAAAAAATTATTTATTCATTTATGATTCTACCATCACTGTTTGAATTTGGGAATTGAAATTTGTATTTTTTTATTGTTAAGATGTCTTGGTCAGATGGCCGAAGAAGGAGGTATACACTAAGGTGAGCAAAGCACTCAGGGCCCGGAACATCAGAGTAACTACTCAGTAAATGTCACTGATTGCTTTTATTATTTTTAAATTTTTAAAATTAAAATTGGTTCAGAGAAATATAATTATTGTGTAAAAATATGAACTTTAATTTTTATGATTCTTGGTAGATGTCATCATTATTACTCCCAGTGCTATGATCAGTGGTTGAAAATACCAGTTTCATCAACACACACACATTAGCTTTGGGTATTATATATTTTAAAATATGCTAATTATTAATATAACACCTCAAAATTTTTAAAATTTTAACTTGTATTTCCTTGATCATTGAGATATTTTTCAATGTTTGTTTTTTAATAGTGGCTCTATTTATAGTCTGTTAAATGTTCATGTCCTTTATTTATATATTGGGATGTTAGTATTTTTAACCAGCTTATGTAAGTCTGTTACATAGTAAATACATTAACTCTTTATATTACATTTGCTGCAAAATGTCTTTCTGAGTTCATTGTCTACGACTTTATCATATAAAAGTTTGTTTTTATGGTATCAATCTTTCAGCTGCGTTGTGACTTTTTTCTCTGGTATAAACTTAAAAAGTTACTCTCTTTCAGAGTTTTACTATTTAATTCTTTATTCTTTTCATTTTCTATCCTTTAATTTTTATATTGAACTTCTTTTGTCAAACTAATTTTAATGTATGATGTCTTAACTGTCTTAGTTTTAGAACAGATTAAAACCAGGAAGGGCCACTCACCCCTCACTTACTCTTTTTTCCCTAGTGTTTCCTTTAATTCAAATTCAAATTTTTAAAAAAAATCACTATTTAGTCTTCTAGAGTAACAGTTATTTGTAAAGGTTCAAAAAATTGTCTGGATTTTGATTTGGTATTTTATTAAACCTACGCATTAATTTGGAAAAAAAACTGATGCTATTAAAATATTTAGTTGTTTCATGTAAGAACATCTACTTATTCAGTGCAGTTTTGTCTTATTTTCCTCCATATAAATTCCATGGATTTTGTTGGTTTCAAGAAACTTGTTGTAATTGAGAATGGCATCCTTTTCCCATTAAATTTTTCCAAATTTATTGCTAATACATAAGACTACTATTGAGTTCTGTGTTTTTGTATCTGTTCTTTATTAGTTTGAATGTCCATTTCTTTTTGCATTTTAAGGTCTACAATGATATTAGAAAATATGGACATTTTTGTCTTTTTCAATGTTTATACTTCTTTGTTCTGTTTCTGGGCAATGCTTTGAAAGCAATATTAAATAATCATGGAGGGAGGAAGATATGTTAAATAGTCCTGAATCAGTGTGTTTAGTATGATTCCCCTCATTGCATTGAAAAATACACACACACACACACACACACACACACACACACACACACGTATATAGGCTGTCCAGAAAGTATCCAGCCATGCAATTAGTTTCAGGAATACAGAGTGTTTATGGCAGTTATCTTTGAGTGGCAGAATTTGGGTGAATATCTGCTTTTTGTTTATTTGTATTTTCTAATCATTCTATGAAGATTATGTATCATTTAGGTAATTTAAAAGATAATGACCATTTTAATGCCTTTATTGTGTCACTTTTTGCTGGATTATGTTGGCTGTGGGTTGAAGCAGTTATCCTTTATCTGGTAAGGATATTTTCTGTCTTATTTTTAAGAGTTCTTACTTGCTTTTAAGTTAGAACTGGGAGTTGAAGTTTGTCAGTTTTTCTTTTAGCTGCTGTGAAGACGGTCATATGGTTTTCCTTTTTCCTTTTTTGGAACTGGGGTATATTTTATATACAATAAAATGCACAGATCTCAGGTATTTAGTTCGATATGTTAAGACAGTTGTATATACCCATGTAACCACCAGCCCAAATAAGAAATAGAACATTTACACCTCCCAGAGAGTTCTAGAGGAAATTCTGTGGTAAGGCGTTGATATGTGTGACTGAGTCTTCACCACCAATCTCATGCATAGTCTTGATTTCCCCATCTCCAGCTTCAGTTTAGCATCTTAAGGGCCTGGAACCACATGAGAGGCCCTGAAAGGCAGTCCCCTCTCAACTTGTTCATCAAACCCTGCTGGTAGCAGAAGGGAGCCAGATTATCTGCAGGGCAAGTGGCCATGGGGTGGGGGAAATAAAGTTGCCTTCTGGGATGTGAAGAGGGCAATGGCAATAGCTTGAAACTTTTAGTGGCCTAGCCTAAGAATGTGTGGATGGCAAAACTGTGTTTGGGCACCACATCTTGAAAGGTTAAGATGGGGGAGGAGAGTAGAGAGCAGGTGAGGTGGGTGCAGGATCCCCGCACTGCCATAACCATGGGATTTTGGCTGCAGGTCCCATGTCTTGTGTTCATTCCTTGATAAAGCCAGATGCCACCTTCTCGAACATTCTCTCCTGGAGTTGCCCACTTGCACTACTACATTGTCCTTTAGGGGGTCTGTTATCTCAGGATACTTAAGGGTTGCTACCCTCAGTCACTCACTGTCTTTTAACCTGCACCAATCTCGTGGCATTCGTGCAGATCCTGTCTCTGTGGCAGCAGTTCATGTAATGGTATCTAGTTACTTGTTCAGCTTATTATATTATAGTAAACTGGGAAAATATGACAATATGTTTCTAGTCATTTCTACATGCTCAATATTGGCATGCTGGATGTGTTTTCAATGACATGAAGTGCAAAAAATGAGCTTCATGGTAGCGTTATGGTTTTGGTGCTCTCTGCAGAAAGATGACTTGGGATTTTCTGAATCAAAAGGCTGGGGATTCAGTTTATGTCTGAATGTGATATAGACTCCTCTATATATTTTTGGTAGGGTGAAGTTTACTTGGGTAAAGCAAGCACTCCTAGTTTATGTTTCCTTAATATGGGTCTTAGTGTGAGCTTTGAGCACATTCGGGGTGGACTATCTATGGGGGTGTGCGTGTTTGGACAAGTCACCGTGGTTCTTTGCTCGGGTAGAGCCCAGGGCAAGGGCAGGGAAGGGAGACTGTAAAGTAGATCATTGAGGCATGTGACAGGCTGTGTCCCAGACTCCAACCAGAGACCAAAGCAAACCTCCCAATACCAAGGGCAGCAGGCTTCCTCCCAAGGCTTTCTCAGCAAGTGTCAAACAAAGGACATATTTTCCATGCTGGGTGCCTACACTACTCAAAATCAATTTAGACTTCTATTTCTGGGAGCTGTCACTACTTGGATTTTTTCTTCTTTTTTATTTTTCTTAAACTTGAAGCTATTTTAAGTCTTTATCCAAATGCAAGCAATTAAGATTGAACAGCTCTCATGGCACTGTCTGCACCAGCCACGTTTAAAATGGAGACTGCCAGGGTGGACCCCAGGAGCCTGGGAGCTACCTTTTGCCTCTGGTGTTTGTGGGAGGGAGAGGAACTCCCTCTCCCTCAAAACCTTGTGTGGTATGTCCCCAAGTTGTTTGGCTTGCAATCTGAGGAGACAACCACCTTTTCGTGTTTTATACATTTTATTCATACATTTCTCCAACTTTGAAATGACAAAAGCCCAATTCTATGTTTTCCCATTACACAGCATCCTACAAGTATGTATATTCTACAAAGAATACTATGGAGTTTCTCTTCCTCCCCTGTCACACAAGAGATAACTGATTAGGGTTCCATCGACTTGTACTGTACTGGCAGTGCACCAGCATTCTGGTAGTTTGGCGACAGGGCAAAGGGATCAGGGCGGGAGGGCGTGTGCTAAGGCATGTAAATAGATACACACACAGAGAAAGAAAAGCAGGACATTTACAGAGAATCCGAACCTTTCCGATCCCTTCACCTCCTGGGTGTTGAAGGACACCTCCTGCACAAATGCTCTTGCACGCTAAGGCTTTGCTGTACCCTGCAAATACTTACAATTGGATACGGTGAAATATACAACAACCATTAACATTGCTCTCTTTTTATCACTGAGACAATACTTCAAAACCTTTTATAAAAAGGCAATTATACATACAGAAAAAAGAACACGTTGGCAAAACTTTATGCAAAACAACCCCAGAACTGAGTTTGAATGGCGATGCGCCTGCATTGCAATTAAACATGATGCTCTGGTCTGAGCACGTGAGGCTCGTGTGGCCTTCGCATCAGTCATCCTGCCTGCTGCTCCTGCAGCTTTCCCACCTGCCTGCATGGGTGCCATTCCAGGACAAAGCTGAGACTGGAAATCAATCCCCCTCATTCTTGGTCTCTTCAAAATGAAAAAGAAAAAAAATTGGTGGGGCCACTCACTGTGGAGGAATGCCTATTTCTACTTCCAAGCAGAACTCCTTTTAAGACATTGCACGTCCTTGGGGTCCCAAGATGGTCACTGCCAGATCTCTATTGGTGAGAACACTGACATATTCCCTCGGCCACATGCCAGAGAGAATGGAACTAATATGTAAGTGGCAGTGAAATTCCGAGTTTCTGAGTATACATAGATAGGGAGTTGTGCTTGGGGCCAGAAATGAGTTCTCCTGTGTGGTGACAAACTTCTCTTTCCATTTTCTTTTGCTTGGTCCATTCGCACAGGTTCAAGAGGGTAGATGGAAGGTCAGGTGAGAGGTGGTGAGAGTTCTGGCTTTTCAACTCCCTCCCCCCAAAGAGCTAAGTCTTGGCAGTGCCTGTCCTAGAGATGGCACAGCCCTCCTCCTCCTCTCTCTGTGGGCTGGGTATGCCCACCTTCTGCGGCCCAAGAGTGGCAGAGAAAAGACCAGATAATAGGGATGTGGACTGATGGACATATTCTCCTCCCTCTCTTCATTTCCTGGACGCGTGTCACAGCTAAACTTCACTAAGCTGGAAGACCCGCGACTTCCAGTTTCTTCAAGTTTAAGGCAAACTGATAAGTGAGTGTGGCCAAAGCCAATCAAGCATTAAGCCTTATGAGCATAGTCCTGTAACCAAAGATACCAAATGGAGAGGAATCCCTTACCTTGAAAGGGAAGAGGAGGAAAAGTTCTACCAGGTGAAATGATCGACGACTAAAGCTTGTAGCCCTTGTGTAAACTGCAGGGAGAAGCAAACTATCCTTCTAAGAGTAAAATTAATAAGAGGCGCAGAACAAGAGAAAAGCGCTCAGGGACCTTTAACCTATGACATGCCATAATTAGCCTCAGTATCATAAGCCCTTGTAAACAGGATGGAAACAGTAGGAGGCTGTGTTCAGTTCTGGAAAAACAAACCCTTCCCATGCAAAACACACACACACACACACACACACACACACACACACACCCAGTTTGATGGTAGGAAACATGAAGTAGGAGGGATGAGGACCTTAAGGGGTTTGTTTTGAAATGTTGATTGCAAGGTGGTTTCTCCTCTTTCCAAGGAGACAGCGTGGGAGGCATTATGATTAAGAATTTATTAGTCAAGAAATGTTCTTGCTAGCTTTAGCAGCATGTTTTCTCTGCATCAGGTTAAGAGATTGACCTGAAATGAAGAAAAGGACATCACATTAATGGAAGGTAAGGGCGTTTGCTTTGGGCTGCCTGTCCTTAAGGGGCAATGTCCACTCTGGGCATCTTTCCTCTCAGTTTCCCCAAGAACGGCTCCACTGGCTCCACTTTTTCAAGGAATGAACTCCAAGTCTTAATGAACAGGTACCTATCAGTGATTTAAAAACAAACAAAACCCTCCTCTGTAGTAATGAGATAAAAGGTTTACAAAGACAGTCGTTGCACTGAGTCCAGGCCCAATTGGCTGGCTCCAGCACTGGGAGATGGAATAGGACCTGGGGAAGAGGAACACTACTGTCTCCATGCAGCGAGGACTTCACAGCATTTTTAGATATTCTGCCGCCAACAGGATGGGCTTGGAAGAGGCCTTCTGAATGCAAATAACAAGAAGTCAGTCATCTATTTCTTTTCCTCTCTGAGCAAATATTTTAAACCACCTCACCTGATAGGAGAAACATTTAATTGCATTTTAAAGGGCTATCATATTATCTTGACATGGGAAAATTTCCAGATGGATTGAATGACATTTTCCTTTTTAGTATTAAAACGGAATATGCTGCATGTGCAAAGTAATTACTGCCTTATGATTAGAAAATCAGGACATTTCTTCTTTTAAACAAATAATTCAACATATTAAAAACATCCTTTTTGGCCAGTGATAAAATCTAATAATCTAATCATTCACTCTGGTATTTAAAATGAAAAAATAAAGATAATTTTGCTGCTAGAACAGGAAGCAATAAAGAAGCTTATTAGCATTTTTTTCTGATTGCTTAGTGGACAACCATAATGTACCAGCAGCAGCAATGTACTAAAATTACTCAGAATTCAGATATTTAAGTAATTTTTGCTAGGTCATAAAGACACTGCTTTAAAGAAGATGTGTTTCAGTGGAATGGAACAGATGACCTCTTTGAGAAGTCAGACAGAATGAGCTCTGGGTGCAGGAATTCTGCCATCTGCACAACGGCAAGAACAATGCCTGCCTGTGTGCTTCCCTAAGGACGCATAAAACGATTGAGAAGAGCCGACTGGCCCTACAATGCTTCTCAGTTCTAGGATCACAGACATTTCAACTGGCATCGCTCTTCTCTTTCTTTGCTTGATCTACGTTTATCAGCATGGCAAATGGCTTAAGCCAGGCATCCTCAGCATCTCTGGAGATTTGGTCTAAAAGGGCAAGTAGGAGTATAGGGGTTTCTACCAGAAGGAGGGAATTTTTGTTCCCCATGTATTAGCTGTGTTCTTCTTTGTGCTTCATTGGAAAAGAGGTAGAGTGGGCCCTTTCACACTGAGAAGAGCCCGGATTGTGGTCAGTACCATCACGGGAATGACTATCTGGCCTTGGCATCAGTTAGATTTGACTCAATCCTAACACAGCCCTAGACAACCTTGGGGGTTTCTCTCTCCATCCAGGATATCTCTGGTTTGGTGGTTTGGTCACCCTGCTATGGGGCTCCAACAGAAGCAGTTCACTCAACATCTCGTTAGTAAGTTGTAGACTCATCTGGCCACTGAGAAAGGACAACATCAGAGAAAAAAAAGTCAGCATTGTTTAACACGAGTAGATGTTGGGGGGCAGGTAACACTACTAAAAGAATATACAAATGTCGTCTGTGTGGTCCTTTAAGAGAAGCTGTTCAGCTCAGAACACACCCTGCACATCCTGCCAAGGCACAAAGCGATGAGGCCATCTAACTGACAAGAAGCAAACATGATGGTATTTTTTCAAGGATCACAGGTTAATAGAACCACTTCACACACTCTGATACTCTAATGGAAAACCTTCCACTGACCTCTGGCAAAGAGTCAGAAAACCCCCAGCCTGAATCTCCTATATTGGAAGGATATGACCTCATGGAAGTGTGATGAGATGGTTAATGTCGCTAAAGCAACAAAGAAAGATGATTCTCCTGTGCCAAGGGATGTAGCAAGAGGAAGGAGAAACCACAGATGGCCTCTAGTACATTGGTGGCGCTTGGGTGCATTGTGTGTGCTCTGGGAGCCAGGCATGGTCTGAGCTGTGCTCTGGCAGAGTATTTTGTTGTCCTGCCAACTGATAGTCACTCCTGGGCCTTCGATGGTTCAATGAGCATCTAATGGATTATAAAATCTAAAAGATTATCGGCTTGTAAATCTGAACAAATCTATAATGAAATGAAGGACCCAAAGGCATTTAATTATTGAACACATAAAAGGAAATATATTTAAAAAAAATTGGTCAAACTGTCCTGTTAGTTATCATTTTAAAGGAATTTACAGGGCTGTTATAGATTATTCTTTTGGAATAATTCAGTTTATAGCAAATGCCTAAACTGGTTTCTTCATTGCACAGTATATTCTCTTAAAATGGGTGCTTAAAACAATTACATATGTATTAAAAATCCTCATTTCTTTGCTTAATTAAAACGTTAATACTCTCAGACAACACAGATCTGAAATGGTGAAACCAGCAATTCCCCCTCCCACCTTACAACAAATTAAATTGAGACAAAATTACAAACACATTTCACTACATGGTTATTATTAATAAAAATCAGTTTTTTTTATAAAGTTGCCCAAAATGCAAGGGATGTGCATAGGTTTACAACTTAGTCATAATAGCATTTTATTCTTATTCCCGTGGGTGTGCCCCGTGAACGGAATGTACTTGGCTGTAGATTACAGATCGTTTTGTCCAACACAGACACACCGACAGCATAAACGCTCGCGACTGTCCACATGCATTAAGAGTCAAGACCCAACTTCAAATCTCTAAAAGGTTTACAGGGTGCTTCAAAGAGACAGTATCACATTATCTGGATGTTACATAAAGGACTTAAAAAAAATACTATTCTAAAAAAAAAAGAGAGAAAAAAGGCCTTTAAAAATTTATGACTGTTTTGTAATCACTAGACTGATTATTTAAAATAAATAAAGGAAAGAAAGATATTCCAATCCATAAAATCAGACTCTAAAAAGAATGTAGTGTTCCACCCCCAGTCAAGGTAACAGAATCATTGTTTATTATTATTAAAATAGATTATAGAAAGCAGCATCTATTTTGTGCAGTTTTTAGGGGCCTTGGAAATAAAAAGCTATGATTTCCAAAAATATAACATTCCAAAGGATTGAATAATACATACATTTAAAGATACATTTTATTAAAGTTTAGGAGAACTGATTAAAAAAGATACTGTCTCTTTAAATTAGTGTGTAATTGTTTTTCTCCTCCTACCTATTTGGACATGACAATAATTATAAATGTAGGTCACACTACAACTAGGTAGTCTCTAGGGACCATGACCTGTTGACACAAGGCCGATAACAAAGAGGCGTTTCCATGTATGAGGTGGCTCCCAGTTATGTGTCATATATCTGGGGTGAGGCCTAATAGACCCAGGAGACTGGGACCCACTGCGGGGCTGTGCACACGAGCTCGACGGCTTCCTCCAGGTGTCTGATTGTCTCATCAATTTCATTGTTGATAATTGTGAGATCGAAGTAGTGTGCGTATGTTCTCTGTAAGATATCAGACTCCTTCTGCAGACGCTGAAGAGATTCATCCTATATGGTGATGGCATGGCGGTAGGGGTGGTCATAGGAGAAGGGAAAAGCAAAGAGAAGAGAGAAGTCAGCTGGATTCTTCCTCTTTTCACATTTCTGCTCGTCCCAGTGTCAGAAACAGGCAAGGCCAGACCTTGATGTGCCACATATGGGCATGAGGCCAAGTCTGCTTTGTGACAGAGGAGACAACTGTGCCTGAGATGGCAGGGTTACAGAACTACAGCTTGCAACCCAGGCTGCTCACCATGCAACAGGGGGCTGCACACCAAACTGGATAGACCAGAGAAAACACACACTCCTCAGCAAACACATTAACCCACTGGGCCTAGCTGTGCTTATCCCAGGGTCAGTTGGGGACTGACTAGCATAGTTCAAGTTGTTCTGTCCTCATTCCTCTAACCCAAGCCTGCCTCATCTGGAAATACTCTCTTGTTTGTCAGCAGGGTTTTGGTGGTGAGGTCAGAGTTCTACCTCTGCCTTCCCTTGGTCCTCTGTATTCACTTGCACTGGGCCCCAAGAAGCCCCAGCCTCTGCACAACAAAATGAGTTGTATTTTCCTCTTTTCTATTTAGAGGTTCAACATGTTCCAGGAATTCAATTACATATAACGGCTCTCACTCAGTAGCAGTTGGATGCCAGAGGCAAAAGCTTTTTGGATATTACAAATAAGGGATGAAATAAAGCCATTTCCCAGATATAACAGCCACTGGCATCTGATGAATCCCCTCAAATGGGTCTGTATTGGAAATGGCCAGATGTCACTGGTCATAAGTACCCACATCTTTCAGAGAAAACTCTGAAGAAAAGCAGCCACTGAACTCTAGGGAGCTTTGCTGCAGTAAAGAACTTGCCTCAACTCCCATAACATGCTATAGATTTTGAGAACTTGCACTGGCTGAGCCTACAGTAGGAGCGAATTCCGGGCTCCTAGTTTGTCATGAGAGTCTAACTTTAGCCTCAGGATGGCAGTTCTTTGAAGACAGAGATCTTTTAAGTCTGCCTCCGTATTTTTACAACGGAGAAGTTGTTCAAATTTGAAACCAGGGGCCTTTGTAAGTCAAATTTACTGTCCCTCTCTCCCCCAACACTAGGTAAGTGAGCTATTAAACTAAGTCTGAAATATATAAAGATACAAACAAATACTTGTTATTTGATTAGTATCTCTCTCTTCAACTCTTGTGTGCCTGGTCATCACTGCACCCAGCACATGACATTGTGCCTTGCACACAGTAAGTGCTTGATAAATGTTATGGAAAGAACAAGCACTTGGATGACTAATACTAGCCATTACAGGATTTGATGAGTGGTAAAAATCTTTAATTGAGACAGAGCAATTCTACTAGAAAAGGGGGGCCCATGATGACAGAGATGGATCTCCAGAGAAACTAAAAGATGTGGTGCTTTCAGGGACTTGGGAGCCGTGGCACCAAGTGCTGGCTTAGGGCCTCTTCTCTGAGGCCCATCTGTTATTTGTAAGAGACTCTTCCTGATGTGCCTATGGGTGCAACTCTCTGGAAAGGGAATCCCAAGTTGACAGTCAAAGGATTTCATTATGGCACTGCAGTGGGAATAAATAGACACCAGGGAAGTTGGAAACTCAATGGGAGTCCTACCTGATTTATCATCTCCTACTGGAATTTCAAAGCAGGACATGGCATAGTTTGGATGTTAGGTGTTAACTACTACGATGTGGATAAGACCTCAGTTAATTATCACTTTCTAAGGTCATATCAATGCACTTTCTGCTTGCATTTAAAAAGCATAGAATTTTCACCATGGCTTTACAATAAACCCAATGCAAAAGCCTCATTTTAGGAAACATGCATTCGCCCAAAGACAGGAGTGCTTCCTACAGTATGAGAAGGAACAATTCCCACTACATCACTCTCTGGGCTAGGGGCTTCTACTGGAATATTCAGTCCTAGGCTTCAAAACCCAGTAGGAGAGTTTATGATTTGCTCAGAAAGCTGGGCTGATGAAAGCATTCAAGAAAATTTATGGCTGAGAGCATCAAAATTTTAATGTACTTCTTTTTACAGAGAACTAAGGCTCCCTCTTAAGTATCTTACAAAATGAAGCTATATTTGTCACAGTTTCTTCCTTGACAACAGCTGGTCTGTGGGCTAGGTTTACACGTGAGTTGGATTTAACTCAGTGAAAACAAAATGCCTTCATTCTATCAGCAAAAGCAAGGATTTGTGGTAACAAAATGTCTACATTCTAAATCTATGAAAGTAAATAAGGTTGTATTTCATCACCTCCTAGCTGGTACTTACAGGCAATTTTCTGCACCATTTTGGCAGCTATGGAAAATTAGTAAAAGGGTAGGAAAACAGGCAAAAATAAAAAGAACAACAACAACAACAACAACAACAAAAAAGCAAAGATGATAATTCATGAAAAATACATGGCAACCAAAAGATAAGAGCTAACCATAATGTGGAGTTTCAAACATGTTTGCATATTAAATAAGATAAAAAAATAAAATTTACAAAGGACTACCTCTTTTGCAACTGAAATGACAAAAAATAGTGACTGAAAATATAAGTAACATAGAGATCTAAATACTTAATCTTCCTTAAAGATACACAAAGTGAAAATTTCCAAGCCTTGATTTTACTGTCGAAAGCTTTAGGTCAATGTTTACTCAGTAGAGAGCCAAGAGCCCTCTGGTGGTTTCTAGACCCTGCTGAAGTAGTAACGGTCTTCAGGATTACTTTGCGTAGGAGTTTCTTCTTAAGAATGACCCTAGAGCAGATAAGCATCAAGCACCAATACACACTATAACTACCTTCTTATCTGCCCAGCAACAGAAGTCCTAAGTCAGCCTGGTAGAAGATGTGTGCAGCCAACTCTCACAGTCACTGTATCTGTGGCAGTTGCTGACTTGAGTTGGCCTAATAGGGGACTGAGCTCATGCCTAGGTTTGGTAGTCTCCAGGGACCTAGATAGAAATGCTGCATAGGTTCCATTCCAGAGGCTGCCTAGGGGAACCTGGGCAGCTCCCGAAGGTCATGGCTGCGGTTTTCTTAGTAGTCTCTATCAGGAGAGGAGTGGGCTGGCAGACTTGGAGGTGGGAACTGCCAAGAAAGCCTCAGTCTTGGAAGAGTGTGGGTTTTTAAACTCTGACTTTAAAAGTAGACTTACTGATTAGGCCACAGGCTGACTGTGCCGGGGAATGAGGCTTGAATTTGCCTAATGACTGATCTCAGAAGAACCACACCCCTCTCTATAGCTTAATTTCTCTTACTGAAAGAGGACCTCAAACTCTGGAAATCTTAAAGGCCAGCAGAACAAAGCAGGCTTAGAGAACAAAGCAGAATTTCCTTTAGTTGTCTTAACGAGGCGAGGCTTTGATTTTGAATGTACAACACAAATGGATCCTTACTATGGGTGGGCGTGCTTATTTGGGGAAAAACTGATCAATTCTTACCTCATTCAAACCTGGAGTAATAGTTGGTGCGGCAATAAAAACAACAAAAGGAGCAAACTCGGCAGTTCTCAGGACCTTCAGTGCCTGTGCAAAAAAAAAAAAAAATAAATAAAAAAATAAAAAAAAAATAAAAAAATTGAGACTTAGAAGAAATAAGTAATGCAACTTTCAAATGAATTTACAAAAAAATTACACAACTGAAAAAGCCCTTGATTCAAATTTTTGACAAGGTATTATTAAATACGAAGTCAGACAATTAATTTTGAGAATTCATCTTAGAAAAAGTGCTACATATCTCATTGCTGAATATCACTATGGTCACGTTTGAAGTACTCCCCTTGGGAAGCTACGTGCTGATGCCAGCGCCTCATCCGCCCTTCAAAACAATTTTGGAACTCTTTTTCTGGAACGGCCATAATTGTCAGATTTGGGGTACAACAGTCACTGACGACCATTCCAGAAAAAGAGTTCCAAAATTGCTCTGAAGGGTGGATGAGGTGCTGGCATCGGTGCGTAGCTTCCTAAGGAGAGTACTTCGAAAGTGACAGTAGTGATATTCAGCAATGAGGTATGTAGCACTTTTTCTAGGATGAGTTTGTGAAATTAATTGTCCGACCTTGTATACCAACTTGATAAATAACTTATATTACTCCTTTTCTTCCAAAGGATAGACAATAGCTATTAGCAAATAAAAGGTGACAAATTGGACATTTTTCTTATGCATCTCATGAATCGATCTGACTTACTTTTCTTCAGAAAAGGTCACACTGAGTATGTTGGTTAATGTTCATTTAAACCTGGTTATTAAGTGTAGCCTGAATTTGAATGTATAGGAAATGCATTTTGGGGCAGACTGGGACCAGTAGGCTAGCTCACAAACAATCTAGAGCCCACTTCACATTTCAAATTTCAAATTGCTAATAAGGATTAGCAAATCATGGCAACTGTCACCGTGAGGCTGTGTTCACAACTTATGAGTTGCCCTGATCAAAGACCCCTATGGGCTCACGGGGAAGGTCTGGAGTCTGGAGCAACTAAAGGAGATGTGTAGCTGTGGGCAATTCGGAGGCCTGTGAGAAGACACTGCATTCAAGGGAGAGGGACCGCTGAAGTTCCTTTCAGTTCCCTTCTCAAGCACGAAAAACCTCTAACTGTGCAAGTTTACGTGGACATAATGCAAAGCTGACATCTGATGGTGTAGCAGTTGTGTTAAGGGATTACTGCTTCAGTTCCTCGTCACGAAGACATGACTCTCCTAGAGGTTTCAAACTCCCCTTTATGGAACACAACTCAACATATACAGGTACACAATTCACAAGTGACTAACGTAATTAATTCGTATGCATTAGGGGTAAAAAATCCTGCTGTCCTTTATACAAGAATATAACACATCTATTCTGTTAGCCACATGCTTTGCTTTCTAAATGGCCTTTCAGTTGTTTCCTATGCTGTATTCTTATTCCTCCCTTTTTTGGCCTGGTTTACTGTAGTAGCAATTAGACTGGTTGCTCTTGCCTCCAGTTTTGCTGCGTTCTAATCCATACTAAATCCTGCCACTAGAATGATCTTTCAGAAATGCAAATCCCAACGTATCACTCCTCTGCTTCAAACCCTTCAACAGTTCTCTCTTGGTCCTGAGATAAAACGTGTACGCCTTAGCATAAATGTCAGATTCTCATGAGCTGACTCGTGCTTACCTAGTTAGCCTCTCTCTGCCTCTCCATGTACTGGCCTGCCAAAATACTTTCAGTTCCAGGAAGGGCCAAACTCTTTCTAACCTCCCGGCCTTTATTTATTACTACTCCCTCTTCCCTGTCCCCACTCTCCCCTTTGCTTGGTTGAGTGTTTACTGAACAGAGTACTGATGCTCTTTTCTCTGGAAAGTCCTATGTGAACTCTGAGCTGAGATCTGGCACCCCTTCCATGTGTTCCTGATGCACTTGCACATAGGCACCTGTAGTACCCATCACACTGGAAACGCAAGTGCCCGGATACTAGACGGTAAGCCTCTTGAAGGCCGGGGCTGCATCTTGCTCAGGCTGTTGACCTGATGCCCCAAGTGGCACCTGGCATAAACTGTCTTTATGATAAGATGAAAATGTAAGGCACAAAATCAATCTTGCCTTTTGAGGCAGGTTTGACTTAGAGGGCGCTATGCTTTCATGGCCAAAGGGACTCTTGACCTCTATGAATATATAGGCATGTAAGAGGCAAATTGGATAGTAAAGGGTTTGATTTTTTTTTCATGCAAGTTCACTTTCATTAGGATTATGTTTCTGAATTTTAGTTATACAGTATCTCCTTATGGGTTAAGAGAACCTGGCACATTGTTTTACTTGTACATCAAAATGCTTTAAATGTGAAAGTCACGGGCTCAGATTTCCCTTGTTGAGAAAGCTCTTCAAGCTTGCATATGTTTATATTTGAAAGAGGTGACTGGCAATTTATCTGCCAATCTTTTTGTGACTGAAGACTTCAGTAAGGAACAAACATCATGAAAAAGTCTGTATGTAGCTCAATTGAGCCTAATTGGGATTTTCCCTTAGAAATAAATGTCCTTTCTGTCAATAGAATCTTGGGCCTTTTCTTTTGTCCTTCTTAGTTCCTCATCATCCCACATCCATCCATAGTCAGCTTTCAGCAACTGATATGGGAAAGAATTTCTAATGCACAGTTCCTACCTTTGCTTTCATCCCTGAAACTACTCTGAGTGCCAGATGGAACTCCACACAGCCTAGATGCAGAATGGAACCCATAGATAAGGTCGAGAATGACATCTTAGGCATGAAATGGTCTTTTGTTTGCTCAGTGACCCTAGCCTGATAGCCGCCCAATCTTTGAATATTTTCAGATCTATTCTGCTAGCATATTACAACACCAGAAAACACACTATTCACAAAACATTACCTCCCTGCAGATTAGCCTTCTCTGCACTGTAGGTACACCCTTTTGTCTCTATCCATAAAGACACGAATGTCATTCCACATTTACTGCATGAAACTGTCAATGAAGACTATACTCATCACACTGCTGAATGCCTCTTGTGCCTAAGAATCATGTTATATTCCTTTAGCAATTAATTCTAAGAAAAGAACTGGCATATATTTATTAGATGAGAAATTCATGATCCATGACATTCCCCTTTTTGTCTTGGTTGCCAGGAATTTTCGAGCTAAATTTCATATTTATCACAGTAACTACTGTGGCCTTTGTTTCCTCTTTCTTGTCATGGCTTTAACTTCCTATTTCTAGCCTGTATTATTATATTTTCAAAAATAGTAAGATGAGAATTTCTTGTCTAGTTGCCCATATGTCTTCAGCAGAGTCACTACATTTTTCCTCAGTTGTTCTTGAAGGTCTCTGTTCCCATCTTCCACTTTACTTATGGGTCTCAAGTGGGTGCCATTTTTGTGCAGTCTCAGCTTGTCTGTGGTTCAGGGTTGCTTCAGGGACAAGAAATGGAATTGCTTCACAAGGATTCCCCTCCCTTAGGCTATTAATATGTAACTTTAAGATGATCTCTAAACCCTCTTCCTTTCTGACTTAAGATGAGATACTAATTTGTTAATATTCACAGGCAAATATCTCTTTTCTGAATCCCAGAGAGCAGAGAGAGACTAGAAAAAGCATTGAAAATATGCTGGATTCAAACAGCAAAAGTAACATTAACATTTAAAGTTAATTCTTTAGTTCTCTTTTGGTGCGATAAATTGATTTTATGTCTCATACATGGTCAATAATTAATCTCAGGTTACCATCCTTAAGAAATAAGAACCCATTTGACCAAGTATCTAACATGCAGATAACTTTAAGACTTATTCGGTTTACAAACTTAAAAAGTATGTAACAGCAAGCACTTGAATTATTTTGTACAAAAATCTAAGGGTTTAAGGTAGTGTTGTCCAACCTTTTGGCTTCCCTGGGCCATGTTGGAAGAATTGTCTTGGGTCACACATAAAATACACTAACACTAATGATAGCTGATGAGCTAAAAAGAGGTCACAAAAAAATCTCATAATGTTTTAAGAATTTGTGTTGAGCTGCATTCAAAGCCATCCTGGACTGCAGGTTGGACATGTCTGGTTTAAGGAAAAGCACAGTGTCCCCAGGCACAATCTTTTTTTGGGGGGTGGTTCCCTGGCTGGGAATCGAACCCAGATTGCAGTGTTGAGAGTGCTGAAGCCTAGCCACTACACCACCAGGGAAACCCTGGAAACAATCTGAAGAGAGCCAACTGATTTTATAAAATAGCTCCTGGTCCAGAACCTGGCTTTTGTTTTGAAGTACAGATTCCTAACAAGACTGCAGCTATACCTTGATGACAATCTTTTCCTTTGTGGTAGGCTGACCAGATGTACTGTTTTAAATGAGACAGAAAACAACGGTATTGTCCTGTTTCAAACAGTATGTATGGTCAGGCTAGTCTTACTGGGCTAAATTCAAGGTGTCAGTAGGCTGTGCATATGTACCGTTTGAAGCAGAACACTACCGTTGCTTTCTGTCTTGTTTAAAATGGTACATCTGGTCAGCCTACTTTGTGGGCAAAAGCAAAACTACAAATATTCTGCTGCTCTTAACTTTTTAATGCAATAAAAAAATAAATCAGAATAAAATTAAAATTTAAAACTGTCACAGTAAGTTTTGATTACACACTGGAGCTATTAAATTTCAGCTTTAGGGACATAGATTATTTTCTAAGCCATGGCTTTGTTTCCATGAGAAATAAGTTCCATAGTTTTTCTCAGGTTTGACTGCCTTCTAGATTTTTCTAACTGTAAACAAACAAACAAACAAACAAATCCAGATTTAAATTGTACCACTACATACAAAGTGGACCAGCTTAAGGATTCTCAGGGTTAACTCTTCTAGGATGACACAGTGAAAGGAGGCTGGGATTTCTTGTACAAAAACTAAAACCAAACCAACACTCTTTAAGTTCAAACCTTATTTTCAATTGGCTGTAAAACCTTGGTCAAGGCATAATTACTTAAGCCTTGGTTTCTTCATCTACAAAAGTAGATACAGATATCTGTATCTTAAGATTATAAGGATAAGGTAAGGAGTTTAATACTTGGCAAACTATAGAGTAGTACAGGAATACAATCTATTATTATTATTATTTTAAAAAGCCAGGTTACAAATTTTCTTCTAGTTTAGTGTCTTTATCATGGTCTTCTAGGTTTAAAGTTGGACCACAATGTCTTATTATACAATATTATTAGACATGTGTTCAATTTGGCCTGACCTGTCTAAAGCAAGTTAAGATGGCACAAAGTATTAGATCTGAACTAAATCAGCTGAATGCTAGTGTTAGGTGGTCTTTCTATGTTCCATATGGAGTGGAAGTAGTGTTAGCAGTGGTAGAAGTGAAAGGGTTTTTAAAAATGTCACATGGCATTTTTCCCATTATGAACAGTTTGTGATGTACATAGAGGAAGGAATTTCATCCTGACCAGCTTGCCTTCTTATGCATATTCTTAGCTCCTGGCACAATGCTTGGAATATAGTAAGTGCTTAATATAAGCTGGTTGAATCAAACTGTCCATGAGATACAGTAGAGAGGGATAACCTGATGGGCTGGGGCAGAGGAAAAGGGCATGGAGAAAAATGTCCTAAGGAGAGAGCCCCCCACCCCCACCCCCCCGGAGCAACAAGGCTCTGCCTGACAGCAAGTTGGTCATGGCCACGGGCATCCTGAAGGCAGGATACAGGCCTTGCCAAGCCTGGGGAGAGTGGGCTAAGGGCAGAGAAGTCCCAGGGCAAAGACCAGCAGGTACAGACCCCATTGGTATGTAGCTGTGCTGTTGGACACAACAGTCTGTGAGAGCAGGACTGGGCATGAGTCTAGACTGGGCATGTGTGGCCCAGAGCAGGAAAGCCTGGTACCAGAGTGGTCAACCAGACCAACAAGAGGAGGAGCACTTGAGTGATCCCTGTCCCCAGGGCCACAGCCCCAGAGAGGCTCAGGCAGAGAACAGGATGCTTATGACCTGCCCTCAGGGGTGGGTGGCCCTGAGAGATCAAGGTTCTGAGAAGTGGGGACATAGGAAGCGCAAGAAAAGGTTGCAGTGAGCTCATCCAGCAGTCAAGGGGAGCAGGGAAAGTGCCCAGCCTAGGGTGAGGGGTGCTCTGGTGCCCAGTGCCACACATAATATTGACTGCTATGATGTCCTGGTAAGGCTGAGAAGTGTCTCCCACTCAGCAGTGCAGAGCAATGCATGACTGTGCGTGGGCAAGGGACACAGGGAGAGCTGGACATCAGGAGGGGAGCGGCAGCAGCAGCAGTGGTGGTGGCAGCAGTGACAGCAGCAGCAGGTAAGGCAAAAAGCCATTGAAAGTGGACTTAGGTAATGCAGAGGGGGTCTGAGGAGCCCTGCAGCCAGCATACTGCTAGAGACATTACTACCAGCAGAAAACGACGTTCAGGTGAAGACCAGTGTGGAACCCAAGGAGAGGATGCCGAAGACCAGGACCAGGATTGAGACTTTGCCTCTAGCCACCCCTGGCCAGAAGATTTTTCCAATCCCTAGTAAGGAGGGATTAGTAGTTAAACAAAAATCAATCTGTGTTATACATCATATATTTAGTTCTATACAGGTCTAAATTAATTGTTAAAAAAACTGTATAGTGTTTATCCTACTGATGCTTTTCTCCCTAGCCCCTTAACCAGATTCCAAGTTCAAGATGCCTATCAGGTGCTGTGAAACAGAAATGGGTGAACCTACTGACCAAGATGTTAGGATCTCGGAGCCAAAAAATTAAACTGTCAGGCCCCAGGTCACATAGACTCTGGCTATGCAGGTTCCATCCTCCCTTTGGAGATGGCTAGGGGACCAAGTCTCATACAGTGGCCCTGAGCAAGGATCTTCTCTTCCTGGGATAGCCAGGTTAGTCTCTTGATGAAATGGAGCCTGCTTGAAGGGAACTGGTCTCCATTTCAGAAGGTAGCATGCCTCTCCTGTAATCTGCCCTGATGTTTACAATTCCCAAATCCTTCCTACTAAGCTTTAAGTCCCACTTCCCCTTGGATTGCCTTCAGAGATGAAAAACTAGCTAGTCTGTATTTTTGATGTAAAAGCCTTTGGCTTTCTCCTTTGCAAGTTTAATGATTCCGATTGCTAGTGTCGGACTTATTACGAAACATTTATCTATTAGTTATCTGTGCCTGGCTCTCTGAGTCCTCTCCAAGTTCTCCATATCCCTCTTAAGTTTTAGCTCAGGTTTAGGTATTGTCCTCAGTAAAGAGATGGCAGAGGCTGACAATCACCATGGGGCTCCATCTTGGCTCCACTGGTCACCCCCTGACCCCGGCTCACTCACGCTTGCTTTCATAAAGCTAGTGCTGGGTTTTAGACTCAGGCCCCAGGATCAGAGTTTTTTTGCTGGGGATTAACATAAGATGCTGGCAGAGGGTTTGATGGTCCATTGTGAGCTGTACCCAGAGAGGAAATGTGGCTGTTGGGACAACAAAGTGCCAGAGTCCAATCCTGAGGTCAGATTACGGTAGGATTTCTGGTAGGCACAGATCCAACTGGTACTTCATTGAACTTCTGAATATAATGAATCTCATAAGAGAATAGTCTCTCTTAAATACATGATATGTGCATTGAGTCCAATGATTAGTAAATTTGCAGTCTAGGCTGTTAAGCCATGATGATTTCATTACTGACACTTCCCTGTAGTTTATTAAATTATGTGGCCCATGATGTTCTGATAGCATTTCTGGTTTCAGAACCTGATATTAGCATGTGGGCAGGATGACAGGGGGCTAGGTGTGGCTGGGCATTACCTGAGGCTCCACGTCCAGTATTGCAATCAGCCCCTGCTCATGGATCTTCCGGATGGTCTCCAGTTTTGTTCCGTACATTGCATCCTCATGGCTGCCATACTCCAAGTACTCATTATTAGAGATGTCTTGCATCATTTGGTCATGAGATACAAAGTAATAATTCTTTCCATTTTCTTCATCTTTCTTTGGGGGTCTGGTTGTATCTGCAAAGTCATGTTGAGAGAGGTTTAAAAGGCTGAGCTTATGAGCCTATGTTCCCAATGGACCTACTCAAACCCAACCTCTTCTGAAAAGCTATGGATTCTTTAGTGTATGTCTGAAGCCCTGTTCTCACCCCCAGTAGCTTTGTAGAAGTAAACTGTAGAAGTCATATTATTCTGTGTGACATCAGACCACAGTAGCTGGTAAATTGTTTGGTGAATTTTTACAGTGTTTACTTAAGATCTGTTTCATTCTTTCATGAGATACCGCAGAAGAAAGACACCAAGAATAGCATAACTCACTGTATACATTAAAGCAATTAGGCAGAAGGAAAAAAGAAGAATTAAAAATATGAAAAACCACATATGGTTATTTAAATTTAAATAATTAGAAAAAATTTCCGTTTCTTAGTTGTTACATTTCCACATTTTAATGGCCACATGTGGCTAATGGCTATTGTATTATCCAGTGCAGATACTGAACACTGTCAGTATCATAGGAAGTTCTATTGGATAATGCTGGTCTACAGTATCTTACAAAAGAAGAATATTAGAATACAGCAAAAGGCATACTATGTTGGAAACACAATGACCTTAGCCAGATGTGGATATGACAGTCAAGAAAGACCTAAACTTTTTTTTTTTTTTTTTTTTTTTTTTTTTTTT
>PVJL010014783.1:0-26756 GCA_004026885.1 Lyroderma lyra
GGGAAGGTGGGTAGGGGAATGGCCTGTAAGCACATGGGCTAATTCTGCGGGGCCGTGGGGAGATGCGAAGCACCGCACTCCGGCTCCCGGGTGCATGCGGACACCCACGGACGGCTCCCCCAGCCGGTGTCACGGAGTGCCCGTCCCCCGCCTCGCACTGGGGCTCCTCCTACTCCAGGCTCGGGGGTGAGACTGCCATGGGACGTGACCTTTGCCTTCCTGAGTAGCTGACAGTCCAGGGCGACTCAGCTGTACCGGGTGACGGGGCCGGAGCAGAGATGCCTGCGGCCGGCAGAAGAGACGTGGGCCGAGGCGGGAATGCATGGTGGTCACGTGGTTCTGGAACCTTCCGCAGTGGCCTGGGGCGGACAAACTACAGAGGAGGCGGGAGGTGCTTCAGAGGGCGTGCGCGCCCCACGCAGGAGCGAAGGCTCCGGGGCCGCCAGCCCCCTCCACGCCCGGCCGCACCCCACCGCGCCTCACCCCGTTTCAGTCTGACCCAGTCACCGAGCCCCACCGACGTGGGCCACCGTCCCCGTGTCAGCAGTGTCCCTTCGCTACGACGGGGCAGCCTCGTGCGGAGAACGCCACCCCCGCCCCAGAAAGCTCTGTGTCTCCCTCAGGCGCAGAGATCCCGGGGGAGGCCCGCCTGCCCGGCGCCGCCTGCCCGTGTGCACGCCCGTCCGGCCCGGCTAAGCCGCGTCCCTCCGGCGGCCGTCACGCCTGCCCCTGGTTCGCACCGAGACGCCTCGCGCCCCACGGCGCACACACCCGGCCCTTCACTGCACCTCACTGCTCAACAATCCATGAGACTCGCCCCCGAGACTCGGTTACAGACAATGGGCCGCTGTTTCTCCAACAGGCCGGCACGGTGCCCGATGCGTGGCAGGCGACCTATGCGTTTAATGGCCTTCCCTCTTTTAGTGCTGATTCCAAACAGGCCAGGCGTCCGAGTGCCACGTTCAGGTGGCCGAGCCCAGGCTTGTCTGTAGTGACCGTGTGGGGACAATCTCTGAGTAAAGGAATCGAAGCAGGACAGGGAGGCGGGTGCTGGGGGCAGTGCGGGCACTCCAGGATGAGCTTGTGTCCACCCGGCCCGGCAGGCAGAGCCCGCTGCTGACGGGGGGTGGACGTCAGCGTTGCCTGAATTTGGGGTGATGCCGTTTTGTCCACCCTCAGCGTTTCTTCTGCAGGGGCCGAAGCGCCCTGGCTTTGAGAAGTAGAGATGAGAGAAGGGTCATTTGTATCCATCACTTCCCCAGGTCATAGGCTTTCTGTTCTGCTGGACTCCGGGACGCAGGCAGCAGAACCCAAATACTCCCCCAAAAAAGGAGTCTGGGGGGATCAAAAGCTGTGTTCTCCACCTCTACGGAGACTCCCTTTCCAGAACATACTATGGAGAGTGGGAATTGGATTCCATTTTCATTTAACTACCAATAGGGTAAGAAAACAGCACCTGTGGGGCCTGTTGTAGCATCAGGTGATTTCAATTTTGAAATTTAAAAAAGAAAAAAAATTCTAGCACCTTATAGAATTATTCTGAAGGATTTAGTATCCTCACTTAGAAAGTATGTGGTTAAAAGAATAAAAGCAATACACGATGTTATGGCTTCCTTGACTGGATTATGACTGTTTTATTAGAAGAGACATTAGCCATTCATCTACGAGTGAGAGAAGCCAAGTAAGGGGAATGAGGGTTATTATTAAGCCTTCATCAAGTCAAGCAACCTCAGTCACTCATTTATGCTGTCTCTAACCCTAGCATGCTGAAAACTCACTGGCTTTGGAGACCCAGCTCCGGCCCCACCTCCTCCAGGAAGGCTTCCGGGCTACGTCAGCCTTCAGGTCAGCACCTCGGCTACACGAGCCCAGCCCCTAGCACGGGGCTGAACACCCACTAGGAAGGTACTACGAGTACCGTCTCATGAGACAGTCGTAATAATAATGATGGTGGAGTTCTACCTCCACCCATGAGAGAGTAAGATGGCCTGGAATTACAATCCCGAAACACACAAGCCGGAAACACGACAACAAAATACGAGGCACAAACATTCTCAAGGAATAAACAACAGGCCACACAGGAGCGTGACTGCCAAGACAAGAAGCAGCGAGAGAAAAGCCCGCCGTCAGCCTAGCGTACTGCCCCAGGAGGGGAGAACTGAGATGAGCCCCAACCGTCTTAGGAGGCAGAGTGAAAGTTTAAGGGGGCCAGGGGAGCCCCAGCCTGCGGCTTCTGCAAAGACCGCCTCCGTCTGTGGCTGGACACGAGGCCTGTCCGGAAAAAACCCGGCCACAAATGCCTCTATGTCCCACATTACGCGGCTGGACACATTCCAGACAGCCTGCGTGTGCAGAGAGAAACCCCACAGAACGGGGTGCGATCAGTTAGCAGGGAGGAAGAAAGGGGTGCTTCTTTACACCAGTTACAAGGAAAACAGGGAGCTGTAAGGGGAACAGTCCCCACTGTTCACGCGAGACGGGAGGTCACCAGAGTTCCCACGAGCTGAAGTAGAGGCCGTGTTAACCATGTGGGACTTCCTACAGAGGCTCCACGGTGACAGGACGATGTCTCAGATATAATGGCTCCAGACTAGAGGAAAGGTGGGTCTTGACCCGCCCCGGTAACAGCTGAAAAGCAGAACCCAGAAGGAACCAATGAGCCCACAAGTGACTCAACTCCCTGTCCGTGAGCGTCCACCACCCCTGAAAGGTGCCGGCGCCCGCCTAAAAGCTGCTGGACCGTGAGAGAATTGAGTCGATGTCACCCAGGATGTCGAGGTGATGGGGTTTGCAGAAAATGGCTTTGGAATGGGGACCTTGAAAAACCAGAGGACCTTTCCGATAGTGTCCTCTGACGAGCAGGACCCTCTGACGGTCCTGTGGGGCTCCCGTCCCGTGGACTTACCGGACTTGCTTTCCGGGAGCCCTTACGGAACGTGGTGTCACCTTGGTCTCTCCGTCTCTCGCTGCGTTCTACGCCTGACTGCGGTGGGGTCCGCGCACGGAGCCGGGGCTTCCCTACGGGAGAGGGGGGCATGAGGGGGGCATGGTTTCCTACGAGGGGGATCGTTAGCAAGGCCGGGAGCCTTCAGACAGGCACTAGTTGCTCATTAGCTTCGCCGCGTTCAGGTTTGATCTCCAGAAGTTTCGTGGGAAAGCACTTAATAAGCAACCCTCCCGTTTCCTTCTCGGGTCATTGATTTAGGCCATCGTCTTGTCCATCCAGCGCTGAGCTCCTACCATGCACGGTCTAGACGAGCTGTTCAGCTGGTCAACCCAACGCAGCTGTGCCCCCCGGTGGGGAGAGGGCCCCCACAGCACCCCGTCTTGCAGTGAGGCCCCCCCCCACTGCTGGTGGGGTTACAGACTGACAGAAATTGGAACTGATTTCTAGTTTTCCTGAAGGAACTCTAACCAAGTGAAGAGAAGCTGGTTTGGGGTGTCTTGTGTCTCACAGGGGACTTTGATTTTTGAGGACTCAGACTCATCCCGCCCCACCTTGTTACTGTGTTTAAAAACGACGGCATGTCGCTTCTGATGACTTCTTCTTAGTTTAGAAGGCAATCGGGTGGCCGTCGTCTCATCTGAGCACCCACACAGGACCTTGGTCAGTCTTTTCCTCGATTGCCCGACATGGATTGAGAGCAGGAGGTCTTCTGCATGGATGTGTCCACACGTTATTCTCTGCTCCCTGATGTTTCTGGTGCTTGTGGAGCCACACAGATGATACTGTCCTGCACAAAGCCTGTGATTTTAATCTCATTCATCACACTTTAGAACTTTTATCCCAGTTCATTTGTGCAAAAGGAGTCAGATTCAAATTAATCCCACCCATTTAAATTAAAATAATCATTCTTAGGTGAGTATTTGAAAAGTACCATATTTTACTGTGTATAATGTGCATCTTTTTACCCAAATTTGTGAGGGAAAAGTAAGGGTGCACATCATACAGGGGTAGTACTAATTCTATATCTATACAATATAAATGTTTTTACTTTTATTTATGCTTAAGAGTTAAATGTGTAACTCTAGAAATCAATATCTGTATGTAAAATAATACCCTGGAATACGATGGTTATTTTTTTAATGTAAAAAAGTTTTATACATAAAATTTCCTGTACCATAATAGTTAAAAAATAAATGTTAAAATTCCTTATCATACAAGAAAAGCAAGTACTTAAATATACACAGATAAAAATTTAAATGAAAATGAAAGATTCTTTCCTCTGAAAGTTTGGGCCAAAAACGTGGGTGCGCATTGTACACAGGAGCATGTTACATGCGGCAAACCCCCGTTAAGTGCCAGGAGGACTTCCTGGAAGAGGCGGCAACTACGTTGAAACTGGAGGCTTGGGTGGCAGCACCTCCTAGTGGGAGGGAGCCATGTGTAAAAAGGCTAGCAGTCATGCAACTAAACACAAAGGGGGAAACTTAAGGGAAACTACCGGCTGCAGTTAGCAATGGCGTATCCGTACTGGTTCGTCACCTGCAGCACCCCACACCAGTGGGACATGTTAACAATGGGGGGACTGTGGGGGTCGGTGGCGACAGTATAAGGGAACCCTCTGTACCTTCTGCTCCAGTTTTCTGTAAACCTAAAACCACTCTACAAAGCAAGTGTGAATTGTTTTAAAAAGCCCAAGATTAGAGATGGCGTTGTTTGGAGAACACGAGTCACCGTGCCCGACTGGGACGGGTTGTGATGACAGAAGGTGGAGTGAATGGGCTCTCGGAAATGATTGGGAGCGGGGTCATGACAGGCCTGCCAGGACAATCAGAGGACTTTGGTGTTTGTTCCAGGAGGCGTTAAATGACGTCAGCCGTGAAGTGATACAACTGGGTGTCTGCTTGCTTTTGAGGTCCTTTGGGGCCTCTGAGGAGAATCGATTGAACGGCTCCGGGGCGCAGGGACCAGTCATCATTTGAAAGGACACAGGTGCACTTGGTGGACAGGAACGAGCTTGGTGTCGGGCCCTGCCGTCAACCGGCTGGGGCATAAGAGAGGCACAGCAGCCCAGGGCCACGTGCGGCGCACACAGACATCCGCGCGACGCCGCTCTTGTCCTCGGTGGAAGGGGTGCCGCTCTGCCGGCGGGGGCTGTGGGCCCTGAGCTTGTGGCCCGAGCGACGCCTCCTGCTGCCCTCGGTTGAGTCAGGAAGAACCAGCCTCATTCTTGCCGTTTCAGGGGCGTGAGACCCCCGGGGCGCCGTCTGGTGTCAGGCCCGTTTTGTGCGCGTTGCACAGAGGTGTTCCCCGTGCCCTACAGGGTGCCAAGGAGAACGTGATGAGCGCATCAGTTTAGGAAGTCGCCGTCTGGGGAAAGCGTGAGCACGTAAACGAGGCGCTGTACTCCACTAAGAGACGCGTGGGCCAGGTACAAAACTGGAGGGGGTACCTTTTTGTACTGGCAAAATGGGGAATTCATAGAGGTGTCACAGGAACCTCACGTCGAAGGCTCAGCTGAGAGATTCAAGCCATGGACAGGGGCAGGGGCAGATGACATGCACGCCTGGGCAGCGGCATGCCTGGACGAGCCGTGGAGTTCCAGTGTGAGGATCAGGAAAGAGTCATTGTGGACCCTGCGTGGGGACGGTCACAGTCCAGGTTCAGGGTCGTGGGACCACTGTTAGAATGAAGACCCTGAGCAGACAGGAAGCATGCTAGGGGTAGGGCAGCAAGAATATTACAGACAGGAGTCACCTGTGGCACACACACAGGAGCCACTGAGGAGAAAGGACGTCCCCGTGGTATCTGGAGCGAAAGCGGATGTCTGGGGTGACAGCTTTCCACTGAGGAAACATCATCCAGGCTGAGAGCTCCCCCACAGCATTGCACCCCAAGACTTGGGAGCAGAGTGACGACAGCCCAGTGTCCGCACGCACGTCTGTTTACTGGCTGGTCTGCACACGCACTTTGGACCAACCATGGCCTTGGGAGTCGGGGACTTGTTACGTCCCCTTGTCTAGTACTTGAGCAAACCGCCGAACCTCAAAGTGTGTCAATCAGAAAATGCGATTAGTGACACCTGACTCTTCAGGCTCTGTGGGAATAAGCAGACCCTGAAGGACACACTTAAGAAAGGACGTGATCCAAAACAGTCCCCACGTCTCTCTTGTCACACTTCCTTTCAAGGGGCATGTCTTCTTCATGTTCACATTTTCATTTTTAAGAACAGGAGCCAGCTTATGGTGTGGGTGTGGTTGTTGTTGTTTTTAATTTATCTTTTCAGTTTTACGGAGCTAGAAGTGACCTTCAACATTGTATAAGCTTCAGGTGGACCCTGTGATGACTTGACACCAATAAAATCTGCAAAACGATTCCCAGAGTGCGTGCTAAGCGTCCGCTTGTGGAATAAATGAATGAGGGGTGGAGGAGTGACCTACAGGGACTGACGCTTGCCGGAGGGGGCCCGGGCGTGCCCGGGTTGGGGGTCCTTCTCCAGCCTTCTGGCGGAGGCTTTAAGCCCTCTGACGGCCCCTCATGTCACACGGTCACTCATTAGCACGCGTCGGTTTGAAAGGAACGTTGGCGAAGCTGATTCCTCCAGGCAACTAGTTTGTACTTTGTGTCCTTTGATTGCAATTAACGAGATTAATTGTTTATCTGCCTCCCTATTAGGCTTTGATGAGGCCCGCGCGAGCACGTTCTCCAGGAATACAAGCATTTAGTATTAGTGTGTTGTCTTACTGAGAGGGCGCTGTTATTACACTGCTTCGTTAAGGCCTGTACATGTGCTTCAATTAGATTTACAAATTAGCTTTAATTAAGGTTTATAAGCAGCAAGGCGAATGGGCTGCGGTCAGGCTGCTACTTCCTGTTCCTAAGTCCCTTCCTTCCTTCCTTCTCTCTCTTTTTTTTTTCTTTCTTTGTTTTTTTTTTTTTTTTCATAGTCTAATTGATCTTAGAAAATCAAGTGTGTGTGGAGCAGTGAAGTGTCTTCTTGGGCCTCTGATCACCTACTGCCCCTGCGTTCCCCTATAACGGAGACCCAGCAAACGTGGGTCCCAGCTCATTCGCATTACCAAGGCAAGCCCTGGGGTAAAACTCTTCTCATCGGCTGTGTGACTCTGGGCCAGTTACTCACCCTCTCAGAGCCTCAGTTCTCTCACCTAAAAACATAGAGGCAAGAACAGCCGTCTCTGTGTATTAGTACAGTAGGCTGACCAGACGTACCATTTTCAACAGGACAGAAACGACGGGCCTGCCCCGTTTCGGTCGGTACGATGGTGAGCCCCGTGTCCCTGGGCTGAACTCAAGGTGTCCGCAGGCCGACTGCACGCACCAAGCCTGGCACCTGACCGCCCAGTATCAACTGAGATAAGAGGACTTGAGTGAGGGACAACAAAATAATAATAACAATCCTTTAGTAGTCACATTTAGTTGAACTTGACTCTGTTAGGTGCTTAACTGAAGTTACTAAATTTTACTCTTCGTGACCAGACAGCGAACTGGTGCCATTAACTTCTTTTTGTCAGTACGGGACAAGGGAATTAGAAACGGCCCTTCTGACAGGAAGAGCTGAAACCGGATTCCGGGCCGCGTCCATCTGAGCCTCGTCCTACTAATTCCTGCTCACAGACTTCGATGCAATGCAAGATAATGACACCGAGGACCCGGGAGGAACCTCAAAACTCCAGCCACTTCCATCCATCACACGGTAATGTTCAGTTAGCAGGTCCCTAGAAATTCTTGCAGATAGCTTACGAAGGATCGGTTACAAAAAGGAATTCTACCACTTTTCGTTGGGTTGATCATTTGAACTATCTTTCAAGTTATCCTCTAGTCTTACCTACTCGTGAAATAGTAGGAGAAGAAAGAGGTATTGATGTGAAATCTCAGTAAGTGACTCGCAGAACAGCATCAGTGATGAAACTGGTTTTGGAGGGAAATGACCTTCCTGTGGCTTTGCCTAACTCGACAGCGGGACGCGAGGACACTAGGGACCGAGCCAAGACCTCGCCGCGCCCCTTTCTGGATCTGTTGTCCCTCCTTGCTTTGCCTTTCCCTACGATGCATTAACAAAAGCCGGAGAGATGGAGGATGTCACATTACAAAGGGTGGGAAGGTGCCTAGTAATTGGTACCTGGCTACATAAACATAAGGAGTTATTATTATGTCGAGTACCATCAATGACGGCCCCGACTAATGTGCTAATTATACTCCTAAAATGAAGATGCACGTGCTCTACTCTGGTCTTTCAGGAGAGGCTTAGTCTTCTCTTAAAAAGAGGGATTATAAGCACAAAATATTCCTTTTTATTAGTCCTGCAATAACTGTTCCATGTAATATTAATACCGATAATAAAACGTAAGCCGCTTCCACATTATTTTCAGGAAGAAAAAGAACACAGCTAAGAAGTTGAGTGAGGAGGAGCTTGTCTCTTTCAATGATATCTATTAAAAAGGCAACGGATGTTCTAGTAAATCTATGCGTCACTCCAACGACCTCCATGCTGCATTTGCCCTCGTTCATATTTTGCCTCTTATCTTGTTTGGCATCATCTGTGACCTCAGTGAATGCATTAATAAAAGTGACTGGGATGAGCCCTATAGCTGATTTTCTTTACTCTCCAACAGACACATCTTTCCCAAATCCCCCCAGACCTGTCCGCTGGAATTTATCAGTACATTTGGCCAGAATGCTTGGATAAACTTTGATTGCATGTGACAAGGGTCACTTCGAGGGCTCTTTAATTTGGGTTGCACATGCACGCACACTACCCGGAAAAACTGTGACAACTCAGTTTTTCTCCATCATTTGCCGCAAGCTGCGACGGTGCAGCTGGGTGAAATCCGGCTCAGAACACCCATCTGCCTTGACTTGCCACCAATACCGCTGAGGGTCGGGTGGGCCTGACGCCGCGCCGTCTGCCTGAGGGCGGGGGTCTGATTCGGGCCACGTTGTAGGTGTCATGAAGGGTACAGGAAGACACACCTCCTGATGTGCCTTGGCTTGATTTTATCTCACATTCATTTGTTTATGACAAAGACAGAACAAAGTTGTTATTAGAAGTAAAGCTGATTTGGTATAAGAATGAATGAAGTAAGATGTGTCAGGATGTCACCATCTCACCTGTTGTCCTTGATGCACACTCAGCAGCTTAGCTCCTGAGGGTCCCCACTGAGGCTTATCCCTAAGAACGTGTGGGAACACAGCTACGGCAAAGGGACATTTCGATTATAAACACCTAGAGCTGAGAGTTTCAGTCGGGGCAAGGCGACACTTGGGTGACCTAAATAGCCCTTCAAAGACCTTTGGGACATTAGCTGGTGCCATGGTAAGGGCCACCCTTTCACCAGCAGTGGCAAAAACCGGGTGGTGACCCCTGCAAAGAGATCAGCTCCCTCGTCTAAACTGGCACCACTGTTCCCTAGCAACACGCCCTAGCAACACGGGACTTTTACTTTGGCTCTGGCAGCCGGCCAACAGCTCTTGGCTGGCTAAGAGCCAGAGAACCAGCCCCACAGAAAAGATACCCCCCCCCCCAGGAATTAGGACTTCATTTCTCTCATCTCCCCGTGCTTGGAATGAAAGTGTGATGAATACGTCACTGGTTTGGAGTATGTTATCGCTTATTAGATTATTCAGACACCTGACCCTGCACGCTATTGGCTTGTGAAATGCCCACCGTCAACCTGTGTTAAGCAAATTGTCGGCAAAGACAAAGTCAAGTCCCTGAACATAATTTGCTGCCCCAGACAAAACATCTTGGATACAGACCAAGTAACTTCTAATTTAGATGAGTGAGTACGTAGGTTCTTGTTGTCGTTGTAACAAATGACTGCAGAATTAGTGCCTCAAAGCACCACAAATGTATCGTCTACAATTCTGGGAGTCAGCCCTCAATGGTCTCCCTGGGCGGGTATCAAGGTGTCCAGAAGGCTATGTCCTCCTGCGGCCTCTAGGGGACAATCGCTGTCCTTATGTTTTCCAGCTTCTAGAAGCTTCCTGAATGTCCTGGCTCATGGCGCCTTCCTCCATCGTCAAAGCCAGAAGTGTGGCGTTTTTAAATCTCTCTGTGACTTCAGGTGTGCCCTCCCCATCTCCCTTCTTCACTCATAAGGACCCTGGAGACTGGGCCCATGTAGGTCACCTGGGACAGTCTCTCCCTTCTCAAGGTCAGGTGACCAGCAGCATGACCTCCACCTGTAACCCTAACTCCCCCATCCCTTGAGACATGACATATTCACAATTCCCTGGGATTCAGACACCTTGGGGCCCAGTATTCTACCGACCACAGTGCTGTTACTTAAATTAGGAAACACGTGAAGTTACAGAGTGATAGCCAACATGATGTGACTCATGCCATTTCAGTAAGGAGCCGTCACAAAGTACCACCCAGAAGGGAGAGAGAAGGGTTGTCATGGTTACAAAGAGAGCCGACCATCCAAAATGAAGAAGAAATATGGAGAGGCCAGTCACCTTCCCTAAAAGCTCGGCGTCGGACGGCGTGTTAATTAGGACAGCCCAACGCTCGGTCCGTGAGTCACCAAAATAAAATACAAAGAAGATAGAAGTCCCTTTCCCTGTCACACAGCCCAGGTCTGGTATCCACACTAGTGAGTGACTTTTGGAATTTGCTCTGTCTCCACTGGAACCGTGCCCTCTGCATGTCACCAGCGGGCGGGGCAACACTGGCAGGGCCCCCGCCCCCCGGACCAGCACAGCCACTTCGGCTCGGGGCATGGCTACCCCCAGCCCCGCTGCGGCCCTGCGATGGAGCAGCAACGCCCCGGGTAGAGGGCTGGCAACCCCGTGCTGCCTGACTTCGGAGCTGACTCCCTCTCTCATTTATGCGGTCTTACGTGGACATCTTAACACACGTGTGTTCGTTCTGCTTTTGCTCCTCTAAAGCCCCCGGACGTCACATGGGGCCCGAGAACCCTGGCCCACTCCAACCTTATCACAACAGACAGGAGAGAGGGTGTTACGGGCATCGTATATGGAAAGGGTTATGATTTCAACCACAAGTAGTGATAGAAAGAAAAAAGTCACTGGAGCCTGAGTGTCACCTTGCAGAAAAAAGCCAGGAAACTTGAAGCCCATTATCTGGCATTGTCCTCGCTTGTACAACAGACGTAACCCAACCAACCCCGAGGCCTATATTGGATGGATTATGACGGGTGTAGATGAAAATGCCTAGTCCTTTGCTTAGCGCACGGTAAATCCTCAATAAAAGATGCTATTAATGCTATCAATATTTATATTGTTTTTCTAAAATGGTAATTCATCTCTTATAGAATCCCCTTTAAAGGAAAGGAAATTAAATTTGAAAGATTAAGGAGATTGAGCTAAATATTATTTTTTCCTCTTGAGTTAAGCGTACATTTTATCTGTGCCTTTCTTCACCGCTTACATTTCTGAATGGATTTGTTGTTGTTGCTGCTGCTTGGACTATGAGAAAGCAAGCCAATGCAGCATCAATAATTAAGCAGAGAATATTAGTCTCACCACCATCTTCTTGGCAAAGTGAGAGATGAGAAATAGCTTCTCACCCTATCCTTTAGGCTGCGGACACGACAACATAAATTTCAATATGCATATGCCGTAGTTTATGAATAAACCTCTTGCTAATAGGATCCCCAACTGTAAATTATATCAACATTATACCGTTTTATTACTTTAGAGACAAATGGAATCGCATTTCTAAAAGAATTCCGGACGATGCTGAATTTCATTTGCAGCTCATAGAATCACAGACATTAGGTTTGGGCAGGATTGAATCTACGCTTCCACGAACTATCATCTGGAGTAAGAATATTTGGTTGCATGCCTGCCAGGTGTGTGCCTCGTCTCCCCCTTACTGATGACAGAAAGTTTGCTATCTCACAGGAAGTGGCTTCATCCATGGATAGCTCTGGACATCAGCAGCCTATTGATTAATCAATTAATTAATTCAAAGTAAAGGGTTTTCCATTTAAGGCTTGGTATTGGTTACAAATATAAAGGTAACAACAGTTTCCATATTCTGAATTCCTTTTCTTAACCAGACACTGTATGCCATCTCATTTAATTATCCCAAGAAACCTACAATATGACTTCATTATTAGCCCTATGTGAATATGAGGGAAATGATGTTTAAAAATATAATTTGCCTATAATCACACAGCTACCTGGTTTGGGGAGTGTTGGGACAGAGTCTTAACCCATATATTCTGCGAACCCCTAAACTGAGTGGAGATCATAGCTCTTGAGAATTCTAGACTTAAGAATAAGACATGGAAACAAATTAACATACAAGTAGGAAGTGTCATAACTAATATATGCACATAACATCATGGGGGCACAGTGGCACATACGATTAAAATGCATTTGTGTTTATTTGCATATCCATTTTCTTTAAAAAAAATAATGATTTAAATTAATTGTATGGGGCCAGATAAAATGCTATGCATTCCTTAAAAACAAAGCTACCATCTCACTGGACTTTGAATTTTAGGTAGTAACATAGTGATGATATCAAAACCGGCATTCAGTCAGGTAGAGACCCTACAAGTACAAAGAGTCTTCTCGTGAATTCCCTTTTACATGTGTCAGGCCAGGTCTAAGTATCTCCATTCAGGATTCTTTCTCCAAGGCTTATTTCTTTATTGATTCCTTTCTCACACACTGACCCAAATATAGCTATCACAGAAAGACAACTGGTCAACCAGAGACACGATCCCAACAGATTCAGGGACACTGCTGAGATCCTCTCTGAGACAGAGTAGCTTTCTGCTTACGATTATGGACTCTGGGGAACCTCGGTCTGGCACCATCACTCGTGACCTTGAACGAGGAGTTCAGCCTCATTAATCCTTTGTTTTCTCATTGGTGCCGTGCACATTATAATATCTTCCTCAAATTTTTATTATGAAGATTACATAAAACAATCTATGTAAAGTATTTAACAAAGTTCCTAGGACACAGGATTATTTAATAACTGTTGACTTTTCCTGGTCTTTTGTGTAACTCTGATTAATATTTCAGAAATGCAAAGTGAAGGGTGAACCCTTCTCCGAGCCAAGCCTATCTTATGCTTAGAGGAGTGTGAGGCAGCCCTTGACCAGTGTAAGGCATTTGGTTACTTACAGACCTTTTCCCGTTAATGACCTCACCCTCACACTCACAGGAGACGCTGCCGCACCCTTCTCGTTTTGGTGAGGGAGACTGAGGCTGAGCAAAACGGAAGCAGGAAATTACATTAATAGTCTTCCTTTGAACTACTAAAACTTTCTTTATGTGCATGCTTAGAAATTTTTCAACAATAAATTTTACTATCGCCAGTTTATTGAGATTGAGTTTATTAAATTATACTTCAAAGCATTTGCTTCATTTAATAAGACAAAGGCAGCCCCACTGCATTTCAATGTTAGCTATAATTAATGAGGATATTATGAAAATTAATGCTTTTCCATTATCTATTATGACATCATCAGTACTAATGGTCTGTTTATTGCTTCTCTGCTGATGGCAATTAAAAGAAGCCACAATTTAAAGGGCAGGGAAAAGCTTAAGTCATTTTCAAACTAGTAAAAACCCTTTCCACTTAAGGAATATTTGATTTTGTAATTGTGCAGCAAAAATGGCATGAAATACAACCAGTATTCCAAAGACTCAATTTACATTCAGGTAGCTAACATGAAATAATCAATCTATACAATAAAACCAACTTATTTATCTCCCCAAAATTATTCCTCCACTGTTCTTACATTGGGATGGCATTTCCAACATTTAAAAGTCTCTTTTGAAGAACTTAAAGTGGGCAATTTGGAAAGAAGAGAGAATATGGATGATGGGTTGTGGACATATTAATTGTTGAATACACAGTAAACCCACAAGCAAGTGCAACACCACCATTTAATGTACCTGCAATCGAAACTCCGACATCCAATTTATGCAGCTAACAGGGGGCTGGGCCCGCACCTCTCATGTAGACGGTGCCGGGACATTAATCATTCATTCTTGTCAACAATAACTTAAATAGGAACCTTTCCTGAGAGGGGTGGTTAAAAATATTGCCCAATTTTGCCTGTGGCTCGGGTCAGAGGACCGAGAGGATTTTATTTATAGAGGTGTGCATGTGAAAAGAGTTCGGATAAATAATTGATGGATAAGACGATGATTAATTTGCGAACAAAGGAGATGGAAGCAGCAGGTTAGAGCTGGAGGGCGTCTGGTCAGCCCTTGCTCCGTAGAGGGAAAGCTGACCACGGTGGGTACATTGTGAGTCAGGACTCACACTCAGGCCACCCTCCGTCCCCCAGCCCTTCTCGTGGGCACACACAGAGCTGTCCCTTGGGAGGTCAGTGAGACAAACACACGGGCAAGGCGAAGGCGCCGTCGTTCTTGCAGGAAGGAACAAATGAGAGTGGCATTAACGTGCTCTCTTTCCTGCGGGAAGATTACGGCCTTCGTGTCGCTCACGGCGTGATTCCAGGGCTGACTGGTTTCATCAGGCTAACTTGTCACGTGTCGCCTCCCAATGCAGTCAGTTGCCCTCAAGGGTGAAGTCTCAACCCAATGTGCCCTCTCAGGGGAAAGGTACTTGCTCGTCAGTCACAGATACTGATCCCCCGGCTTCTCCTGCTGCAGTGAACCAGCTCACCATCAAATGCTCCGCGCGGGGAAGCGTGAGCCGTTAAGATGCCCGGGCCTTAGGGTCCGGCCCAGGAGAGGCCCAACCCCTTCGTCTGACCGGGGCTCTATCTCAGTGCGCACGGGTACAGGACCCCAAGATGTTTATTACCTCAACTTCCTAATGCCGAAGTTTTCAGCCTCCGCAAGACGTCATGCAGAACAGATAGAACAGGACCAGCACGTCGCCTGAGCTAGCCAAGCTACCCAGGGGTCTGAGCCACGGGGTGGACTTCAAGTGACCCCGTTCTGCTCACTCATGGAGGATTTGCGAGCGGAAACGTTACAGCAATAGGTCTCTGCTCCACCCAGACACCAGGGCACCCTGCGTTCTGTGGGGGTGGAACTGGGTTGGTCTTACTCAATGTCCTCGTCACTTGACCGTGTCAGGCGTGTAGTGACACCATCATAAATACTCGTGGAATAGCGTCTCACCAATCCTGCTGTCAGGCACCCACCCTAGATCTAGGGAATGTATTTAGTTTTTATCGGGTTCACAGACAATGTCAACCAATGTTAACAGCCATGATTTGGGGGACATGCCACCCCGAACAGATCATTCTTTTCTGTCCCCTGCAGAGCAGCCCCTCCGCCCTCAGGTGTGCTCCGGGAACCTGCACACGGAGTCCTGCGGGCTGGGCGATGCCGCAGGGTGCTTCCCTTGGTTGCTTTCGACCTCGGCTTCCCCTTGGGTACCTGCAAGCCGCCGGGGCATTGGTGCGAGTGGAGTCTGCGCCGCTTTGATCCCTGCGCCCCCGGCGTTGCCTCTCGGCGTGATGTCGCATTGTGTGCGCCGTGCAGACGAGGCCCAGGAGCTCGCCCTCTGTCATTGCAGTGCAGCAGGTGACGCGAACAGAACGTGCTGCAAAGGAAAACAAACCTAAAAAGAGGTCACCGCTGGATTAATAACGGAAGGTCAAAAGCCTTGTGGGAGGAAAGATGAAAGCTTGTAGGTTTGGAAACATCAAACGTGACTGCACGTCCACCTGCTGGGGTGGGGGTGGGGGGTCACACATGTAATGCAGCGTCGACCCCGCTTTCTATCTGAAAGAACCGACACTCAGAAGCGCGTGTCCCAGACCTCCCTCCCAGCTCCTAAGTGCATGAGTTGGATTCCGAACCCAGGTCTGCGCACCTTCCTGCTGAGTAGGATGGACTGATGCGGCCGGCCAGAACTCCCCCTGCAGCAGAGGTGCGTGCACACGGATGGAGGTGAATTGCACGTGCCCCTGTCTGCAGTTACTGGATGCTGGTGGAAACAGCTCTATGAACTACGATGCAGCAGGAAGAGCCCCCCCCCCCCAGGGAGCCAAGCCCTCCTGTTCTTCCCTGGGGGCATTGCCCGAGCAGGGAGGGAGAGGACTCTGGGTGGGAAAGGTCACCCTGGAGCATCTGACGGCCGCATGCGCTGCCGGGGCCCCGGAGCCTGAGGACCACTCGGTCCTGCAGCTGCTCGGGTGGAGGCGGGGCTGGGGCCGCAGCGCGATCACAGGAAAGCCAGGAGCAGAGACGGCTGGGGGCGGGGGGAGGCCTGCAGCGCGCACATGCGCAGCCTGCCCTCAAGCACCCTCGTCGGTCTGTGAGCCTGCGTGAGGCCGGGGAGCAAAACGTGGAATTCAGTGTCTCTGGAGTGCAGCACCTAAGATCGAGGTCGACCAAGGTCTCAGCCAAACCCAGAGTATGGGCCTAAAGGGGGTTCCAGGTCAGAGGAGAGGTACTCTGAGACCACCCCAGACTGTGGTTCCATCTTGACCCAGCTCAATTCCTGACCAGACCTGTAGCTCTCTGGGAGAGACAGAAAACATGACTCACCTCTAGAAGCCTTAATCTTCACTCTGTTTCCTGTATACACAACGCCAGGCAATAGTTTTGAAAAACACAAATATGACATGTGTGGAGCCATAAGAATGTAACTGGCAATCAAGGGGGAGAAAAGGCAGACGCCTTCCCTCAGTATTCACTGGCTAGCAGAAAAGGACTTTAAAACAACAATTAAAGATGGCACAACAGCAGAAAATAGTAAAGCAGAATTCAAGTAGATGTTCTGTGACATTAGCTTGTTTCCTTTCTCTTCCAGGATTGTTTGCTTCCCCACACCCAAGCTCCCCGTGCAGCGTCGTCCCCAAACCTGCCTCTGAGCAGTTGAGTGCGTGTTATAGCTCCTCCGTGTCTTCTCTTTCCTAGTGTCAGCTTAGAGAAAGTGCCCCAACTTTTGGTCTAGTTTTCTTGAGCAAAAGGTAGGCATTCCCGAATCCCTTGCAGGATATTTGCAAAAACAAGGAAAACACAAGGAAGAAAACCAAATGAGAGGTGTTACCATCACGTGTGGATAGACTTAAAAGTTTATTTTTTCCTTTGTAAAAAGACTCGTAGGTAATCACCATTCTGACAGGTGTGAGGTGTCGCATTGTGGTTCTGATCTGCATTTCCCTAAGAGCTGGTGAAGTTGAGCATCCATGGTGGCCAAGTCACGGAAACAACCCAAGTGTCCTTTAATGGATAACTGGATAAAGCAGATGTGGTTCATATATACACAACGGAATATTACTCAGCCGTAAAAAAGGACAAAATACCGCCATTTGCGACAACATGGACGGATCTTGAGGTCATCATGCTAAGTGACATACATCAGACAGAAAAAGTCAAGAACCATATAATTTCACTCCTGTGTGGGATATGAAACTGAAAGCCACAAACAAGACAAAAGAACTCCTAGACACAGACAACAGTTTAGTGGTTAGCAGAGGGCGAGGGAGGAGGGGAGAGGTAGAGGAGATTAAAGGGGGTCAAATACATGGTGACGGAAGGAGACCCAACTCGGGGTGGTGAGCACACCATGCAGCGCGGAGGTGATGTGCTATAGAATTACACACTTGAAACCTATCTAACTTTCCTAACCAACATCACCGCAATTAATTTCTTAAAAATAAATGAAAGAAAAAAGCACCCTAGGAAACAAGACACTCATGGGTCCTAGAAGAAAGCTATTGCCTTCAGCTTCAGAGACGCTGGTTGAACAGAGCACAGAGCAGGGAATGGGGGGCTGGGCCTTGCAGGGCTCGTCGCCAGTCCTGTGATGGAAGCTACTTGCGTGCATGTCTTCCAGGTGTAACTGCACCCCACAGCGACATTGCAGACCGGAGCCCGGGGACTCACTGCTTCTCAGGTGTTTCTGATGGACAAAAGCCATTCAAAGGACTGGGACTTGCTGCTGTGTCTAGGTGATTTAGAGACCGGCAGGTGGCTGATTGCCCTGGGCCCAGCCACACCTGTCTCTCTGTCCTCTAACTCTACTTCAGGGCACTCTGAAATTCACCTCTGATGGACATCTTCTCCATGGAGTTGCTTGGGTTTTCCCGTCTCAGAAGAGACGTTTCTGGCATGGTGGATTGAAGGCTACTTTCTAGCTCTGTGATTCTCCTGCAGGAGCGAGAGGATTAGGTTTGAAGGAATTTGTAGTCTCTCCATCCAAGTAGTTTGCAGGATGGATGATAGAAGTTTTGTTGCCAAATTAGGATTTGATACATCACTGAACCAAAGAAACAAAATGACAGCCAGGCCCGGATCACACTGAGCAAATGGAATTGAAATGTTAAGATTGTTTGTATTATTTCTCATCCTCGAAGGATTGATCTCCCGCTGCAGATGGCATTGACAGTGAGGCAGCCAGGGCTCTGACCCCCTAGACCCCGTTCTCTTGTCCGCCTGCCTCACAGAGACGCAGCGGGGAGGGCACCCATCTCCGAATAATGCCAGTTGATGGTAAGAGCTGAGTGACGTTGTCCCTTTATCCATATTCAATAATCAAGTGACCCAAGTCTATGTTTCTAATCTCCCAGGGGAGAGGTGCATTGATGCTACGTGCATAACACTTACGTTCCCCGGTTGTTGGTCACCACCTCTGTGCCTGTCCTCAGCTGGCCAGAGTCCACTCCAGTCCCCAGGAGTGAAGGTCTCCATCCACCTGGACTCAGCCTTCCTGGGCTACGAGACTCGAAGTAGTCCCTGTAGTGAATGAGCAAAGACTTGCTGGTGGGGGAACAACTGACCCCGGGTGGTGAGCACACCCTGCCGTGTGCGGGGGATGTATCAGAGAAACCTATGTAACTTTACTAACCAATGTCCAGAAAAAGGAACTGGTCCTTGAACGGGAGGCCAAGACTCTGACCACAAATCCTTTCTTCCAGCTCTACCAACACTTGTCTCCACAAATACTTACTCACACTCCGGGCACAGCATTAGACCAAGTGACAGTACAGTGTTTGGGCCAGACGTAGTCTCCATTCCTTTAAGTTTTTTTTTTTTAATTGAGGTATAAGTGACATATGACCCTATACAGCCTTCCCTTAGTATCTGGGATTGGGATTGGTTCTAGGACCCCCGAAGATCACCAAATCCTTGCATGTTCAAGTGCCCTAGTCAGCGCCCCCCACAGTCGCAGGTTCCACACCCGTGAGTCATGCATCTACAAATGCAGTCAACCGTGGGCCAAAATTTGGCCATTGGTTGAATTCGTGGATGCAGAACCCACACATGTGGAGGGCTGACGGTATTAGTTTTAGATGTACAATCTCAGTATTCTATCTTTTCATATATTGTAAAATGATGAGAGAGAGAGCGCGGTTAACAGAGAGACAGATTGGAGGGCACTGACACATGATCCCATGGGGGCTAGCAAGTCCAAAATCTGCAGGCTGGACTGGCAAACTACCAACTAGAGGCCCAGCAAGGACCTGCTGCTGAAGCTCAAGTCCCAAGGCCGTTTGCGTTTGCTGATAGAACTCCTTCCTGTTGTGGGGAGGCCAGTCCTTTGTTCTAGTCAGGGCTTCTGCTGATTGGCTGAGGGCCCCCCGCCCCCATCATGGAGGAACATCTGCTTTATTCAAAGCAATTTAAATGTTAATCTCACCCAAAAACACTTTCACAAAAATTTCCCAAATAATGTTGGACCAAATGTCTGGGCAAATGTCATGGCTCAGCCCAGTTGACACAAAACAATGAATGATCACACCATCTAAAAACAGAGCATAAGGGGGCTCCCTGGTGGTGCAGGGGCTAGGCATCAGCGTTCTCAACACCGCGGCCTGGGTTCGATTCCCAGCCAGGGAACCACCCAAAAACAAAAACAAAAATAAAAACAGAGCATCTAAGTTCTGAGAGTCCTCCAGGCCATGTCCCCATCACTGCTCAGGGCACAAGTGCTCTCCCTGTCTTCCTGCCCACTCCTTGCTCAGTCTAAACACAGCGCTTGGTGGGTGATCCGATCTAGGCTCTTCGCACTGAGGCTCGATGACTCCCCGCTGAACTGTGCCCACATTATGCCTGCGACGTCACAGGATTCCGCAAACTCTTTCCAACACGAATGGCATCGTCTTTTGGCTTGCAAGGTCTTATTAATGCTGTGGGTGCCCTTGAGCATTATTGCTAAGAGGTGGGGAGATGTCAGTGAAGTGTCTTTCCTGAGTATCACAGTTAGAGGCAGGGGACAAGTGTTCTTCCTGGTCCTGCTTCTTACATACACGGTCTATGAGACCTTAGGTTCATGATATTATTTCTTTGGGCATTAGTTTTCTGAGCTGTAATTTAGGAATAAATAGCTTTCTCCCATAGCTATTTTGAAGATCAAATGAGGGACTAGGCCTGAAGGCACTTTAAGAATTCTACAGTGCAGTCCCAAATGAATTACAGTAAGCCGTGATCTCATGCTAAAGTTACACGCTAATGTCTGCATTAGCCACTAAACTGTAAACTTCTTAAATTCAGGTGTGATAGCTTATTCATCAACACACCTCCAACACTTAACCAGTTCCCTGCCATTTCTATTGCTAGTGATTCCACATGTTTGTGGAGAACTTCAGCCAGCACTGACTACGTATCTCACACGTCACGGCCGCTTCCAACAGCTAGTGAGTGTCGGCGAAATGTGTCAGTGTAATCGGCAATATTTTCTGAGGCTTTTGAATAAAGCAGCTCTAACTTCACGGTTTGGGTGCCACAATCAAGACCCCAACACCTCTGTTGTCTGTCTGGCAGAAACCGGGGGCCTCGTTCAGACGGGGGGCCGCTCCCGCCTGTGTCCCAGCCATGTCCCCAAGCCCGCTATCTCACTGCATCCGGTCTTGCAGTTACTCTCAAGGTCCTGCTGATGGACCGGGTTGTTTTGGCTTTTCGGCGCCAACACCTTAACCCTACGGTCGCAATGCCATCCTCTGTAACAGTGACGGTGATGGAAACATGAACAGAAGTTGGTGTTTCCTGTCACATTTTTATCATTCGGACTATTGGAACATGCTTATTCCTGTGTGTACCACTATTGCATTTCATAATCTCACATTATCATTTCTGGGAGATAATGTGAAGGGGTTCAGAAAGATTTTTTAAAAAGGGTTCCTGGGTTATAACATCTGGTGACAAAGTGGAACTGGAACCCAGACCGGTCTGAATCCAGATTCCGTGCCTTTAGCCACCGTATGGTTTATTTGTAACCGCCCAGAAGCCACGCCTCTGCAGCTTTCTGTCCCACTGCGCGGGCGGGACGTCACGTCCCGCTGGACCGGCCTCGTCAGGGAGCAAGTCAGAAGCAGCGTTGTCCGCATGCGCCAACCGGCCTCCCCGCCCTGCCCCGCCCGAGGTTCCCAGCGGGCCGCGTCCTACGCCACCGGGGAAGTGCGGCACGGCCAACTGAGTTCCGAGACCAGCTCTTTCGGGGGGCCATGTGTCAGGAAAAGGAAGAGAAGCACCTGTTTTTTCCCCGTTTTTGTGGACGAAGCCACTAAGAAAAATGAGTCCATTAGGAGTCCAGTCTCAGAGCTGAATTGTGTCGGGGAGAGGAGCGCCCGTCAGTGGGGCCCCTGCACAGGACCCTGTGTGTATCGGCAAATGCCAGTCCTGTCCAGGGGCCGATCACTGAAACTCATCAATGTCTCATCCACGAGGAACAAATTGGATTGGAACCGGAGAGGGGTTCTTGGCCAAGCCCAGCAGTCACAGCTAATTCTCAGCTAGCAAGTGTGAGTGCTCCCCAAGTCCCCGTGCCATTTCTCTGCACTTCATTTCCGCAGAGTGACGCCACCCCCTTCACGTCCTTATTCACCGCTGTCCTTGGCACGGAGGTCTGCTTTCCTGTGCAGGTGCCATTTCCCATCAGTGACGGGCCTTTGTGGGTCCCTACTGTGAGGAAGGTCGCGTGGGAGGCGCCAACCCGCCTGGCCTCGGCCGTCCAGCTGGTTCACGATTTATGTTCGAGTGGACGAGAACCATCTACTGTCCGAGCAGAGACTGACGGGCTTCCTGTACGGGGCAGAGAGCAGGTATTTCAGGCCTCGCGGGCCCTGCGGTCTCCACCACAACGACTGGATTTCACCATTGTGGCCCGAGGGCCGCCACGGGTGACGACTGTCAAGTGCGTACGGCTGCATTCCCATGAAACCTTATTTGTGGACACTGACACTTGCATTTTGTATAATTTTCAGTTGTCACAGAACGTTGTGATTTTTAAAGAATTTTTTAAACCATTTAGAAGTGTAAGAGCCATGCTTGGGTCCAAGGGCCACACGAAAATAAGTGGCGGCCTATAGCTTGTCACCTTCTACTGTGGAAGGTACATTTGTCAAAGTACTCTGAACTCAGAGGTCCGTAGAAAACGTAACCAAATTGCAAATGAAAATAAAAATTCTTTAACATGGTGTTTTTCATGATACCAAGTAAAAACAGATATGTCTAGTTTAGTTTGCTTATGGCTAAGCCAATTCTAAAAATTAATAGACAGACAAATGTACTGATAGCTACCCCTCTACAAATACATGATAGTTCATCCAGCTGCAGAAATTACTCTGTTTGCATCAGGAAGGCAGCTTTGGAAATAAATGGTAAAATCGTCTTTGCAATTAAAAGTATGAGTTTTCTTACTCAGAGGGTAAAGAATAGGCATAGATCATTATGGAATATTCCAGTTCAGTCTTTATTGCTAATTCTGCCCTGGCATGAAGTTCGTGCACATGATGTAATTTAGGAGTAGATGTTGATGAATAAGTCTCCAGCAAGGTGAAAATGGGTGTATAATTGTTCTACCACGAAAGGCACTTATTTGTACTCAGAACTTGCCTTTTTTATGATTAGGAAGCAAACACTAAATTTGGGGATCAGGAAAAAATATACATCTGATTTTTTATTCAAATTTAATTCGTATGTATCGAGCGACTACCCCCAGCCAGATAATGTCACATTCTAACGACACTTTTATTTCACCTAGAAAGCACCCTTGGTGCTAGAGTCTGACGTTTCAATTTGATAGTTGAATAATAAGCCCAGAAAGTTTCCTGAATCTGCCGTCTCCGCCTCAGTGACCCACTACTCTCCCCACGACGTGGAGTGACACACATACAAATCGTTTTCAAAGAAGAGTGCTCAACGCAAAAGCAAGTGGAGGAAGCACAGTTTGTGGGTCCCTCCTGTGAGGAAGGTCTCGTGGGAGGCGCCAGGCGCACCCACACTGCAATTCTGCACTGACTCCCGAGGCGCCGCCCGCGTGCCCCTCAATACCAGACCCGCTCTGAGCCCCCTCACTGAGCACCCGCTGCCTCCAACTTCCGAAGGCCTTGCCAACCCGGGTCGCATTACTCCTGTTTAACAAATGGGAAACTGAGGCGTGCACTCAGGAGCTCAAGGCCACAGTAAGTGTCACTTTCAAGATCTGGAGTTGCATTTAGTTGACGTAAGAGACTCTGTTCATTTCACACCACAACGCCTCCACCACCGTAGAAAGAACGGAGTCCCTCCATTGGCCACGGACTGTCGCTGTGACGAGGACGAGCACACAGAGGTCCGGCAGGCCTAGGGGCCCCGGCTTTCCGATGCTGTCGTAAGAGGCTTGCTGGGCCCCCTAAGTGCCTCTGTAGTGGAGAGGGCTGGGGGCGCGTGGATGAGTCGCAAGTAGCTTTTCCTTCGTTCGGAATGATTTCACCAGCCTTCCCTGACATTTGCTGTTAATTATTCACTGGGAAATGGAGAAATATGTCAACACAACATTTGTCACTGGTTATTTAGAGGCGCAGGTTGACAGAACTTGGCAGAACCCTTGAAAGATGTATCTGACACAGTTGCTCTTCGTCTCCTTGTGTATTTGCTAGTCTCAAGACGGTAAAGGAAAATGCAGTCTTCAGCTAGCAACGCCGTGGAATAGCTATTCGCAACGAAGACAAAGATTCGGGGCTTGGCTAGCGGTCCTGACGCCCCGATGGACCACGTTGGGGATCCCGATGGGGCCTCCGTCCCGTGCAGAAACACGGTGCGGCCGGGGGTGAACGGGGACACTCCGAGCCGGAAGGGGCGCAGAGGGCACCCGTAGCCGTGGGCTGTTTCTTGACCACTCCCCCATGGGACACGTAATCACAAAATTAGGTAAAAACCCAGACCCACAGACGTGACGCCACAGGCTGTGCTGCGCCCACGGCCCCTCCGTCTCCCCACGCCTCGCCTCGCCTGCTGTCACCGCACTTCCCAGCTCCCGGCCCGGCTCCCGCTGCTGCTCCGTGAAGCGGGCCTGGGAATAGCGCCGTCGGCCCCGGGAGACCCGGCCCCCGGGCTGCTGCCCCGGCCCCGCACTGCCCGGCGGGCGCGCTGCACTTGTCTCACCGCCTAATCGCACGGGAACCTTTTCAATCTTTAATTCAAAACCAGAGGTTTAAAATGACGACTTCTGCCCAACACTACGGGCCCCTCTACGTCTCCCGTGTCGTGCCAAAGCGACGTCCAAGTCCTCACAGTCCCCAAATTCCTGATAACCTCTCACTTAGCTATGTGTGTCCTCCTCGCACTCCTGCGGGTGCTCTCTGCGCTGGCAGTGGCTGTCCCCGCTCCACTGGGACACGCCCGGCACCCCCTACCCCCCGGGCCTTCTCTCCTGACGCCCCTTCGGCCTGGACTCCTTCCCTCGGCCCTCACGCGGGCCCCTCTACGCCTCCGGCGAGGAGCCTGTGCCTACGTCACACTGTCAGCGAGGACCCCCCGCATCCCGTGCCCCAACCTGCGCGTCTCTAACGTCTCCGCCCCCCGAAAGCACGTGAGGGCTGTCCGGAAAGTCTCCAGCCGTGTAACATGAGAGACGGAGGCGCTTACGGCCGGGCGTTTGGGGGACGGCCCGCGTGTGCCCGCGGGGACCGTTCGCAGGGCAGATGCCCAGGGCCCAGCACCCACAGGGCTAGCTAGGGCGCAGCAGGCCGCTGTGCGGCGCCGAGGGCAACCGCGTGGATGAGATGAGAGTGATAGCCCTGAGGCCGCCGCGTGCAGTGAGGACTTTCGCCCGTGTGCTTTCTGAGGGCACGAATGAGATTTTACACACTTGGAACTGAACTCTTGGTATGCAACTTGCTCAAGATTCTACAGGCAGTAACGAGTGGCGCTGAGTCCAGAATAGCAGCACTGTTTGCTAGAACCTTCTGGGATGATGCCAACGTCCCTATCAAACATTAAGCTATTGAGTTCCTAAAGTGTGGCTGGTGCCCCTGAGGAGCAGAACTTTTCACTTCATTTAATTGCAATTAGTTTAACTTCCATTGCGCAGGAGCACGTGTAGGTAGTGGCCGCCGTGCTGAACCGAGCGGGAGTGAAACCGGGGTTGCCCACCCCCTGACGCACTTAGCTTCCTACCTCGATGGCAAAGGACGTGAGAAGCAGCATCATTGAAGGAGGCTGGTTTTGGCCACGTACCCTGCTCCCGAGAGGCCCCAGTGTCACACTTGTCACCGTCTGACGCTTCCTGGGGCGCGGAGCTGGGAGAGCCTTGGGCACTTCGGAGCTTTCGCTCCGGCGGGGAGCTCTGGCCCCCGGTCGCCTTTTGTCCCCTGCGCCCTCTGCGCCCGTCCCCGAATCAGGCTGAGACGCGGGCACGCACTCCCTCCTACTTCGTGTGTAGACTTCCCCTTTGTTCTGGAGGGTGGTATCGTGCTTTAACACGGTTTAAGGGTGTGTTCCGGGCCACGGCTGGGCGAGCTCGCCGCGGAGGGACCCCTGTGTGTAAAGGGCTCGGAGTGGAACACAGGTAAGGGACTTCCGTGTGCCGCCACAGCATGGCGACGTGTGAGCACAGGCATCCGGAGGCCCAGAGGAGGCGGGTGTGGACACAGTGCTGAGGGGACGCTGCCCAGCACAGCGCAGTTTTCTAGCACATTCTTTAACGTCGCACAGGGGCCTGCCAGCCACGGGGACTCACTAACGCAGACGGAAAGGGGCAGGGTGGGGTGACGAGAGTTGGTCCGAAGCTGTATAATGCCCAGAGCCTACGGACAGCGTGAAAACTTAAGTGTCACGGGATTTAGCAAATGACGGGCCCTGAGTCCCTTTGGCAAAAGAACTCCAAGAGCAGTGGGGTCAGAGGCAAGGCCACACGGGACACAGCACGCGTGTGTGCGGCCTCGGCACAGATCACACGGGCGGGGGAGGGCCCGGGAGTGAGGGACGGGCCCGCGGCTGGAGGGGCCACGTCCAGGCAGTTGGTTCTGGTTTCCTGGGCCCCGGCTGCCGTGTCGGTGTTTCCTTTTCCGGGGAGAGTGACAGAGAAGACTGCGGTCCCCGGGGGAGGCAGCAGGCGTAGGAGATGTGGGGGGGAACGCAGACAGTACACGGCCACGGGGCAAACTGCTTGAGAAGGCCCGAGGAGATGTCCTCCAGGGGCTCGGTCCGCAGGGAGGGGCGGTGCGGCTGGACCCCGCTGAGTGGGGGGGGGGGGAATGTGGGGGTGATGGAGCGGAGCCCCAGGAAGGAAGAGCTACCCCTGGGCCCGCAGTGGGAGGCTGGGCCACAGCAGGATTGCTGGGTCCTTCCTTGCAGGTTCTGCTCCCCGTTCTAAGCCTTGGCAGCGTGCGCCGTGATGTAGAGACGTCACCTCTGCACCGACCGACCGCGCGGGACTCCCTGGGAGGGACTGCGCCCCTTACCCGCCCCTACCCAGCACCGTCACACTCACTGGGTCAGACCTCCGGGACAGCAGTGGCTACCGGGCCGAAGCTTCACTTCAGAGAGAGGTGTGCGCGTGCGTGTGTGTGTGCGCGTGTGTGAGGTGTGTGTGCGTGTGTGTGTGTGCGCGTGTGTGAGGTGTGTGTGTGTGTGCGTGTGTGTGTGTGTGTGCGCGTGTGTGTGTGTG
>PVJL010014784.1:0-26746 GCA_004026885.1 Lyroderma lyra
TTGGCTGTTTCCATGATTTGGCCACTTTGAATAGTACTGCAGTGAACATATATCTTTGTGGACTAAGGTTTTCAAATTTGGGGGGGTTGATACCCAGAAGTGGGATTGCCGAATCATATGGTAACTCCATTTATTGAGGACCCTCCACACTGTCCTCCATAGCAGTCGTACCAGTTTGCACTCCCACCAGCAGTGTGTGAGAGCATTCCTTTCTCCACACGCTCTCCAGCACTTGTTATTCCTTCTCTTGTTGATTATAGCCATTGGGACATAATTTTTTTAAATATCTGTCCAGAAATTTTCAGATCTTTATGTGTTTACTATCTTAGGATTCAGTCATATAGATGGATTATTAAATTTCCACCCCCTTTTATACTTTGCATGTTATATACATCTGTGGCTTTATGTTCTTCCTTAGTTTCATTTTCAAATGTAAACCTTGGTACTTTCTTAACATTTAATAAATATCCTAGCTCTCTGATTCTGTGGTCTTCCAAATATATAAAAATGCTTGGTACAATATGTAAATTGAACCCCACTTTTGAGCACTTTCTTCCTAAGACTTATTTTCTGATCCATTTAAATTTTATTTTGAAGGAACTGAAGTTTCAGATACACATACATGCTTGAAATAGACCAGAATGTCAAACTCAATATATATGGTATTCTTGTAGAATTATACCTTGAAGAAATTGCTGACCGTGTAATAGAAGTTGATATGGAATGCCAAACAGATGCATTTTTGGACAGACCACCAACACCACTCTTTATTCCTGCCAAAACTGGCAGAGATGTGGCCACCCAAATACTAAAAGGAGAGGTACCATACGTTATTTGGAATTCCCTCTGTCTTCATTATAAATGGGTAAAGTAAGATTTAGTTAGCAGCGTAATGTGAGTGCAAAGCATTGCACAATCAGGAAGACTCTACCTCCTGGATTTCTGTCCCCATTTTCTCTCTAATAATTTTATCCTGAAGTACTCAGAAATGTTTTTAAATACCATGTTTTGATTTCCCCTCTTCGCTGTTTAGAAATGAAAATCATTAGAAATGTTTTTAGAATATTTACACATTTTATTTTGTGTGTGTCTGCATATTTGCTTAATGTATGAATATAAGTAGTTTTGTACCAAATAAGGAAGAATAATATCTCTGTTATAAAAGATTCTACTATTAACTGCTTGTATATTATGTAACTTTTATAAAGATAATCTATGTTTAAAAAATTCTAAAATAATTAAGTTTTTATGTCAATGTGGAATGTATAAATTGGCCCATTTATGAAATTGAAGAAGAGAAGGCAATGCTTATGTGCATAGTGACTTAAATGAGGTTTAAGCTTGAAGGAATTTGAAAGAGCTGTCATCGAAATTGTGAAGTGAGTTTTCATAAGCTATACAGAAGAGCATATTTTGCTTCTGAATCCTAGAGATGAAGCACCATAATATCCATTACTCTTGTTTTACAGTTTTTCAAACTGTTATCAAGAACAACCAGTAAAAATTGAGCAGAAAAGACAGGGAATAAGAATGGCAAGGATATTTCCCTTGGGTTTCAGAGTTTGATCTTCAAATTGTTGACTATCAAGGTTCATTTTGATGACTATGTAGATCTTTGCATAACTTTGACTTATTCAGTTTTTACCTGCAAACAAAATGCTATCTTGTATGCCCTGCAGGGCTGTTTTTAAGATCCGAAACCATAAATAAAGCACTGGCATGGTGTCTGGCACACAAAAGAGACTCAATATGTAGCATCGTGTATTGCTGCTGTTCTGGATAGTTTTTCATTGAGCATTTGGTTCATGATTAAAATTTGAAATTTGCTTTGTTTTGTGTATTTAAGCTCTTTGACTTTGATCTTGAAGTTAAACCAATGTTAGAAGTTTTGGTGGGAAAGACCATTGAGCAGTCTCTTCTGGAAGTAATGGAAGAGGAGGAGTTGGCTAACCTGCAGGCCAGTCAGTACGCGTATGAGGAGTTACACAATGTTGAACTTGCTGAAATTCAGAGACTTGAAGAGCAAGAGAGGCGACACCAAGAGGAAAAAGTATAGAATTCTATTTCTCTTTTTTAGACAGTCTTTGGGCTGTTTAACAGATTGTGTTCAAAATTACATGTGGTATGTCATAGAGCTAAAGATCTTGGAAATATGTTAAAAAAGACATATACTATTTGTTGTTCAGGGCTCTCCTGTTCTATAGATCACAGAGCTTTCTTGAATTGAATTTCATTTTTTAAATTCCAGCACACATAAAGGTACCTAGCGTTTCCAAAAGTTCCTAAATGGAATAATTTAAATGACCTGAGTGACAACTGAAAGGCACTCTCAAATATCGAGAGTCCGACTGAAAGAAGCACATCGATTTGCCAGGGCTCAGTAGCAGAAGAGGTGGAAGGGGAAAGTGGGGTATATCTGAGAGAGGGTGGGGATGAGAAGAGGAGGAGCTGGATAGAATTCTGGGTCTTTTCTCAGTGGCTGGGCCCTTCTCTACGTCCTTCGGGATACACCAGAACCACTTGGATCCTTTGTAGAGTACTTTTTAGAATGTAGGATTTTAGAATCTTTCATAAGAAAAGTTTTAGAACCCAATTGTTTTAATATGCCAGTAACCTCCAATTAGGAAACACTAGGCCCAGTAGCCTTGACAGGTCTTTCTCACTCTGGTAACAACTGTCGCCCTGTCCCATACACTGAAATAGTAAGTTGGAAAGCAGTGCCTGAGTACCTGAAAGAATGAATTTCCCTAAGAGTCCAACCTACTACACAGAAGGGCTTATCGTTGGGATACTCCCCTCGATGCCTAATCACATGTGTTTCAGGCTTCCTTTAAAATGAGTGATTAATTGTGTGAAGAGCCTGATAAGGCTTACGGTAAAGGTGGTGCAGATGTGAGACTGCTCGCAAATATAAAATGAACACTGATGGAATTAGCTTTGTTGAACTAATCAGTGAAGTCTTTATCAAAGAATACTTATTTGTTAGTTTGCTTACTGTTAGGAAATACATTACGAAAAAGTACAAATCATTTAGATTTATATTTACTTAAACTTTGAAAATATATCAATGCTTGCACTTCTACATGGGAATAGAGAAGACAGCTCATTAACTTTATAGATCTGTATGGTCTACAAGAAGCAACAGCAAAAAAAAAAAAAGGTTTTATAATTTTCAGAACTTTATGAATTCAAAGCATCATTACAAATGAGACAATTCATTGGCCCAAATGCTTTACTGAAGATGTCTAAGCAACTATAATTTTCATATCAGGGGGGTTCCCTAGTGGTATAGTGGCTAGGCTTTGGCGCTCTCAACACCGCGACCTGGGTTCAATTCCTAGCCAGGGAGCTACCCCCCAAAAAAATTTTCATATCAGCAGTACTTTATGGTACTACTAAGTAAAAATACGTGTAACTATTATATTCCTTTTATATCATCCATACAGTCAAACATGTTTGAAACTTTTACTCGAAAATGGATCGGGAGATGCATTCTACCTTAACTCCACCTGTTTTCTGAGTTCAGTATCTACTGGCTATTGGAATTAATTAAAATCTTGATGAAAAATAGGAACCATTAATGGATAGACACCTTGCTGTCCATTTTTTGATACAAACACAAGTGGGAATTCTTCTACTCACCAGTTTGTGTTTGGGGAGGACACAGCGGTTCCATGAAAGTGTCTGATGGCAGTTCTGTCCGGGCAGGAACGTCGGAGGCAGCAGCAGTGGCAGGTGGTACACAAGCGTAAGGAGACAACACAGAAGATCGCTGCGCGGGCGTTTGCACAGCACTACCTGGCCGACCTCCTCCCTTCTGTCTTTGGCAGCCTCAGGGATGGTGGCTACTTCTTTGATCCCATTGAAAGAGGTGTGTGGAGGTTTTTGTTGGATTAACTCTGTTACAACAGGCATGCTCCTAACAGTTCGGATTTAGCTCATGCCTGCTCTTGTTTTGATGTGGAACCTTCTATCACTGAAGCAAATTAAAATGTCAGTTACAGTTGTTTAAAGTAAATACTGTTACTCATAAATATATTATAAAGATCTTGATTTTAGAGTGTTACTTTGTCTTATTGAGAAGCAACACTGGATAGTATAAAGAAACATGGACTTCATATTAAAAACTTGGAGTTTGGGTCCCAGTTTCATCGTTAATGAGCTTTGTGACCTTTGGTGTCCTTACGTGTAAAGTGAGGATTAGTTAGGAGTTAAATGTCATGATGTATATGAAACTTTTGTTAGGCATAAAGCGGTATGTAGGTGGTTATTAACTTTTTCTCAGCTGATTTCTTAATCTCACCCACAACCCTTTCGGGGGCAGCTATTATGACCATTTAGTTAGTTAGGGTCACGTTATTCCAGGTGCCGTATTAGGTGTTAGAGGTGACAAAGGAGACCTGGTCTCTGCCATTTACAGAGCCTGAGCCGGGAGCTGTTGCTTAGCGTCCCCTCAGAGCACCCCTCCTCAGCTGGTCTGGTTAAGAGGAGGGTAAGAGTCCCTGTTTTCTCATTGCTGCCCTCCTCCCTAGGACTCAGAAGTGCTTATGTCCACAGTGCTGTGTGTACAGACCCCGTTTCAAGTGGCTAATAGTATTTGGGGGCCAGATGCTAGTAACGTTAATTTTCACTGATTACATATCCAATTTAATACATAGAAGTCAGATGACAGATATTATTAACTTACATTGATATCGTACTTTGTAATTTATATAGTGTTTCTGATACATGATACCCTTTGATCCTCCCAGTGACTCTGTGGGGTGGGTAGGGCAGATTAATTCCCCCTCTTCAGAAGTAGAAAGTGGAGCTTGGAGAAGTTAGAGGCCTTGCTCTGGAATACTCGGTCAGGGCAGCGTTCGGGCCCCAGACTACCTGGAACCCCCAGCCCAGCGCCCTTTGCTAGCTGCCCTGCCGCCTTCTGCACTGTTAGTCACAGAGACTGGCAGCGGTTTTGTCTCATGAATTTCTGAAGAAGTCAGTTAGAGATCATTTAAAAGACTGCAAGTGACATTCGTGTCTATCTTAAAATTATTTATAGTAGTAAGTACAGTGTTTGAAAAATAAAACTTAGATGGCTGCACCCAAGAAAAGCCATTTTGGAACATTAAAATGTGTATTGTAGTGGACCATCTTTTTAAAGGCTTACACAGTAGTAGAGTAGATTTCCATTTCAGTTTTAACAAATTCAGTTTATCACTAATGGAAACACCGGTTTCTGACCCATATCTAGATGGCCTTATTCTCAGATGCCCTCTGACCTGTATCTTCTGAGTCTTACTTAACAAGGCCTGAGGTGGGGGCATTCGTTTTATAGATGTCGCTCAACCCCAGATTGCCATTGCATTTAGATCGCACATCCACCTTGTTGACCTATCGCAGATTGCACCTGTGTAGTCAGCTCTAAAGGCTTTGGCTCTAAGGAAGCCCTTGCAGTTCTGAAAATACCGTTTCTGCTGCAATAGAAAGGAAATGGACCAGCACACATACAGAGAAAATAGCAAAAGTAATGCTGTGTGAGTCCATTTAACATTTTATGTTAAGGAAACAGTGTTGATAAGTCTGTAACATTAGGGAAGAACACAAATTCTTCCTATGTATAATGCCTCATGAAATTACTTGATGAATACAATTAATCTTTTTAATCATAGATATTGAGATAGGATTCCTTCCGTGGCTAATGAATGAAGTTGACAAAACCTTGGAACACAGCATGGTGGGAAGGATAGTGCTTGACAGTAAGTTCTTTTATTTAAAAGTCTTCTCTATAATGCAACCCATAGACGATGCACTGTAGAACTGTACACCTGGGACCTCTAATTCTTGTTAACCAGTGTCACCCCAATAAATCTAACAATAAAAAATTAAAACAAAAAGTCATCTCTAAAATTTTTAGTAGAAAGAACAAATAGAAGAAATGTTAATTTTATAATTTTAGTTCTTAATTTTTCAGTATGTCAATTATATTAACAAAGGTGGAAATTTTTACCCTCGATGTTATTTTTGATTCTTCTATAATTTGATCAGAATTAATATCTTCTGTCGTTACTTTATAAATGATACCTTGTTAAAACAGGCATTGAGTAAATTCATATTCATTAAGTGGCGCAGAAGCTAAGTATGCTAACTATAAAAGGTCATGATACAGGGGAAGGACTGGGTCTGGTGACTGTTTTTCACTCATCTGTAAGTCAGCATTATAATTACTAAAATACGAAAACTCACAGTGATCTCTGCACACCCATTTTTCAGTGTTGATTCGTGAGGTAATTGAGAGGAGACTGCATATGTACGAGCATGAGGAGGGGAAGCACCAGCCCCTGCAACCCAAGGACGGGCCCAGGGGTCCCGGAGCCATGACAGACCCATTGGTGGGTTATGAACCCCAGGGACAAAGTACACACCAGTCACAGAGGTCACTGCTGTACACCGACCCTCTGCAAGGAACCCCATATGACGACGGAAGGTATGTAGAGAACCTGTCGTCCCAAGAAAGGATGCCTGTGGAAGAAGGAGGCTATGGATCAGGAGAAATGGGGAAGTCCTTAGGAAAGGAAGAGCTGTCACAACTGAGGCGACCTCAGGAGCCATGAGGCCAATGGGCGGCATTGCGAGCACTCAGGTAATGAATGATGCGCGAGTCCCCGCCAGGCTATGGAAATTCTGTTGTATTTAGTCCCCGTGTGTTCTTGTCTCATGGACTGCGCAAATCAAATATGTTGAAAGAATAAAACCAATAAGAAGTGGAACTTAAGTACTCCATTTATTTCATAGTAGAATATCTAGAAGCTAGATTGCAACTCTAATGAGAATTGTACTTAATTACAAGCTTCCCATGATCACTGTACACAGCTCACACATATATTTTTCCTTAATCTTTTTAATTTGTGTGATATTTTTTTTTTAGTAAGTATGATATTTACCGTTAGCCATCAGTACTATCGGCCACCGGGCCTTTCTCCTCTGTGGGGAAACCCTAACTGACTCTGAAGGAGTTCCCAGATGCGTTTGCTGAAAGCTGTCGCGCACGTCCTGTAAGGGCCAAGAAACATACCTATTCGTGGAAAATTAACGTCACGCCTCCCACCTCCAGCACTCACATAAGGGATGCTGTGACTTCACGATGTGTTCTCACCTGCCTTTTCACATTCCTGCTATTTAAAAAGTTCAGGCAGTGCCAATAAAGCTCAAATCCCTCCTCACCCTGTGTAAGTCCACTGCCTTCCTCATGGATAACCACTGTTATTGATTGGGTGTGTACATTTTAGGCCTTTTTGAAGATGTTTGTGTACATATATATTTGAACACCTAGAAATACATGAATTGAGTTTTCTTTATAAAAATATAAATGTAACATTGCATTGTTCACCTAACGGTATATCTTACATCTTTCAACTTTCATATGTATGATTATCTTCTTAAAATCTGGTAAGGTACTATTAATACATTATGACGATGTTATAGTACGGAGAATTCACATTTGACTTTTTAATCTGAACTTGGAGAATTGACCTGCACTGTTGAGAATCACAGATATTTTATCTCTAACATCATGTTAATCCTTAGCAATCACTGAAGTCTGCTGAGACTTTAGGTAGATACAGCCTGTTTGTCTAAGAATATTTATAGCTATATAAGCTGCAGTGATTTGAAATAGCTTGCGGTTAATACATCTACCTTAATTTCTTTTTAAGTTAGGTACCAAAACTGTATCCTCATTTTAACAATGGAGAGAGAATTTCTTTCTTTTTTTTAAAAAGACTTGTGCTGTATGATTATATAGCACTATGTGGTTCTCAAACCATTTTCCATGTATAATATCATTGTATCATTTACACATTATAGCATCCCTGTGTGACCATATTTTAATTTTCATTCGTAGTCAGGCATTTGTCCGGTCAGCCAGCTAACATTAACCAAGTGCCCGCTGTGTGTCAGGCTGCACACCCAGGGCTGCAGGTACAGAGGGAGGGTGGGAGTGAGAAACCACAGCTCAAGGATCCAAAGAGATCTGCCACAGGTGGCAGGTCATCCGATGGAAGCTGGAACCCAAATCTTACTTGTAATCTTGTGTACTTTCTTCTAAACAACTGAGCCTTTGTGAGGTACACAGAATAACTTTTATTTTTTTAAAACAGGAAAAAAATAGAAATTTTAGTACATGTACATGAGGAATTCACTTAAGCATGAAAATTTCAAAGACAGTGAGGCCACAGTAGGCATATAAGACATGTTTAGAAAAGGAAAAAAGTGGGGGGATGGCGTATTAGACTTCAGAAGTGAGAATGGGTGATTTATAGGTCATTGCGGAAGAGCCAAACGTGTGTGAGGAAGAGCCAAAATTCTGGTTGGGCAACCTGGAAGCAATGGGACTCAGGGGGCCTCTAGCTCACAGGCTTGGAGTTTTCCTGACTAATGCTAAAGAGTAACTTTAAATAAATTATTGCATTAACAGCATTTTAAAAATTGGAATCACACCGGTTATCCATTGTCAAGTTAGTTCCATCTTGTTAATCAGTCTTTATGATAATCCTAAAATTTATAAGATATTAATTTTGGCAAGAACACCAAAAATTTTTTTAAATAGGGTTGTTGTTGATCACTATTGATTTTAAAATACCTACAATTTTAAGAATGTTTTCAAAATGGATTTGAGATTATCTTCTACAGTTGTAATCCTTCACAACAATACAATCCATTAAGCACTTTGCAGATGCTTTGTTAAACATCCAGACCTGCGTTCTGTATCCCATAGTTAACTCAGTTTATTAAACTATACAGAACTGTAGACTCCACACTGAAATTGGTTAAGCTAACTGCCATCCCATTCCATCCTAGAGAGAAACAAAAGTAATTGAGAGTTAGGGCACTGTCCCTGTGAAAAAATTTAAGAGAAATCGGATATATACAGAGGGTACAAAAAAAGTTTTGTTTTTTGTTTTTCGTTTTTTGTTTTTATTTGGGTGGTTCCCTGGCTGGGAATCGAACCCAGGCCACAGCATTGACAGTGCCAAAGCCTAAGCCACTACACCACCAGGGAACTCCCAAAAAATGTATATACATTTTAAGAAAGGAAAAAACTGTATTAAGATTGTAATAGTCAATATACACTGATAACAAAAGATGACTACAAGTCACGTGTGACTTCTGCAATGACAAGTGGTGCTCACAGTGGTTACCATCAGCGTCCAGACGCCTCTGATGACGGCGAACTGCTGCATGAGCCACGCTGACCGAAGTGTCCCCTTGTGTCACTGTGCGTGCCAGTTCAGGTTCCTCCTGAAGGACCGCCAGTGTAGCCGGTGTTCTGGGGTACGCCACGTCCTTTAGGGTCCCCACAGAGAGAAGTCAAGGGGTACTAAGTCAGGAGAACATTCTTGAATTTCAGGTACCACTTCACAATAGTCTTGCACTCTTCAAACGACATCCATGCTTCCACCATATTCTTTGTCCTATCACATGGTGACACGAACATTCATTTGATTAACGCCATCTTTTCAGTGAATGTCACACTTCACATTGCTACCATAATTCAATTCAACTTGGAAAAGTACTACATAGATAACATCTCTTAAAATGTGTGTACATGTTTTGGGCACCCTGGTATATGTATGTGTGTGTATACACACACACACACACACACACAATATATATACATAAATATACTATAATATAGTCATAATTAACATATGCATACACATATGTATATGGGATGTCCAGAAAGTATCCAGCCACGCAATATGAAAAATAGAGGTGTTTATGGCTGGGTTTTTTCCAGACAGCCCTCTTATATTATCTAGAGAAAACAATATTGACTGGAAACTTCACATTTTCTTAGATTTTATGAAGAATATCTTCAAGCCCATGAAAGGTTTTATGGTGACTCATAAGACAATAATACTTAGGTTTTATATGCCTATGTTTTTGTAACTTTAAGCAACTGCAAATGGGTTGAATGCATAACAATCATCAAATTGGCATTGGCCTTGCCCACATTTGCTAGTTAACGCTCTTCCTATTCCTTTCTGTTGTTTCAACAAACACTAAGCTAACAGAAGCTAAATAGTAATAAAATGTAATAAATTTATCAAGATTGTCATCCCTGACATCAATTCTCATGTCATTAAAACAGATCGGAGAGGCAGAAGTCATTTTCTCTAGTGTAGGCATCATGGCATCCACGCCATTCTGACTCAGTTGGTGTGGCCCATGAAGTCCCTAGAGCAGCCCAGGGTGGTGACTGAAAGCACAGACACCTGAGCCAGACCAGCTGGGCTTGAGTCCTCACCTGCAGGGATGTAGTCTTCACCATGCACAAAGTGGCTTGCCTTTTTAATTAGGAGAAAGAACTGACTTACCAATCCTGTGTTTTGTTTTTAAAACGTGGGAAGGTCCGAGGTCTTGCAGAAGGAAAACTTACTTGGAGATTGTAATTCTTTTAAAAGCCATAATGGGGGTGGGGGAAGTGGCATTTCACATACTGTATCAAAATGTTCCACATCCATCAAAATTTTAATGGTACCCATTATTTATTTCCTAGAAAACTTTCATTTCCTTGTCATGCATGCTGTTAAAACATGTTAATAACCACATCAGCTAAATTTTTTATCTTAATCCTAATTTTCCTTAATCCTAATGTGCTTTACTAACTGAAAATTTTGATAGATTCTGCTTTTTTATTTATAGGTGAATCGTAGGAAAAAATATATGTATTGAAAATACATATAGACATACTTATATTCTTTAGCTCAATAGCCATAGCCTTTGTCTCTATTTAGGATAAAGACATTGTGAAGAGGCTCCAGCATGCGTTTAGTTGCCCCATAGATGAATTAGCACCTACTGTTTCTTAGCCATAGTTCCTAGGTCTAACCAGAACCAACCTTCTTCAAGTGTGTTCACAATCAGAGCTCCAAACAAGGATATTACAGACAGCGTGTCACTATTGTTAAAAAGTATTGTTAGAGTATTGAATTGGTCTCGATATGATTCTCATTTTGAATTAGAGTATATTTACCTTTCTGTTTTAGTGATATCAACTTAAAAATTAAAATTTAATAAATTGGTAGTTTAAATGACATTTTTCTTTTTTCTGTAAACCATGAAAATAGCATAACTGAGAGACATGAGTTAAAAGACACAGTATGGGAGTTCCCTGATGGTGTAGTGGCTTAAGGCTTCGGCGTTGGCGCTGTCAGCGCTGCGGCCTGGGTTCGATTCCCAGTCAGGGAGCTACCCACATACCAAAAAGCAAAAAAAAAAAAAAAAAAAAAAAAAAAAAAAAAAAAAAAAAAAAAAAAAGACACAGTAATGGCATCAATAGATCTGCTTGTAAATAAAATCAATCAAGGTATTTCAAAGCTTGAAATTTTAAGGTAAAGATATCTTAAAAATAACATTTAAACAATTTTAAATCCTTTTGAAAATAGAGTTCAAAATTAATAAATTTTTGTCACTATATGCATTTATAACTTTTTAAAATACTGAACATTTTTATTTTATAATTGTGTGTGTTCTCTTCTAACATTTAGATTATAGTGATATGTATATTTACCACTAGGTGTCAGTAAAACCCTACAGTAAAGTTAACTTGCATGGGGAGTTCCCTGATGGTGTAGTGGCTTAAGGCTTTGGCTTTGGCGTTGGCGCTGTCAGTGCTGCGGCCTGGGTTCGATTCCCAGTCAGGGAGATACCCACAGAACAAAAAAAGCAAAAATAAATAAATAAATAAATAAAGTTAACTTGCCTCCCAGCTTCACACATAATTCAGTGACATAAAGAGACCTTGCTAGACAAAGGGTTCAAATATAGATTTACTCCTTGGACTCTCTAGACTCACACTGAATATTTTATCTTTCCCTAAACTTACCTGCCAGCACCGTAGGGATGCTAGTGGACTCCCCGCTATATCTCAGATCCATGAAGTCTTAGCTTTAGAGTGGACCTTTCCTGTCATATCTTGACTCTTCCATCCAATACAGGATCCTCAGACAGGTGATCACGTAGCCTTTGTTTAGTTCCTTTAAGGACGGGCTTGCACTTCATGAGCTGCTCTACAATAGCGATTCTATCTTAATTTAGTTTTGTTTCCACAGGCCTGGGCTATGGTAAATGCTTAGTCAGTTATATTGCTGGACAGTCCCCATTATTAAATTTCTTTTATACTAACTCAAAATCCGTCCCATCATAGCCTATACTTTTTAGTCATAATCATGATTATGGTGGAGGGACACAGGATAATTCTCTTACCATATTAGTCCTATCCCATACTTCATAAGTTTTGAGTTTTATCTAAGTTTTTTTTCCCCGATAAATCACCACTCTTCCCAATTATTCCTCAGATGGCATAGTTTCAGAACTTCAGCATTCTCCATTTTGGTTACCATTACCTTGAAACTCCTGTTTGGTCAAAGTCATCTTAGAACATGTTTCCCAGAATTAGGTATACTATTATAGATATAATCTTACACAGCAAGGAGCGGACTCTCATCTCCCATGATTTGTGCATCACTAGCTCACTTCTTATAAATTGTGGTATCTAGAATCTTCATTGTTAGAACATAGGCGAGAAGAAGCCAAAATGACTTTGGAGCAGTCACAATGGCACGAAGTTCACATACTTTGCCACGGACCATCCTGTCCTATTCTAACATTATTGCCCACCAGCGTGGCTATTTGATTATTAACCCCACAGCATATTAGAAGTAGCATGTTAACAGGGCAAACAGGACTGCTTTGGGAAGACCCACAGGCTAACATTTATAAGCAAAAAGGCAGGAAAAAATAGATAATTCAAAAAGCACAGCAGTCTGGGGCCAAAACTAAATATTCTCCAGCGGGTCCCGAATACCCTATTACGTTAGAGCACAGCACAGAAGTTCATGTTCATGGAAGATGCACTTCCAGAATGGTGGCGTAAAGACCTCTCAATATCTGCTTCTCTGTAAAAGCAATGAGAACACAGGCAAAAATTGTCGAAAATCAACATTTTTCAGAACTCTGGAATTAACCAAAGGCTTGTGACAATGAAAAACACTTATTTAAGAAAAATAGCTAAATCTCAGTAAGAGCAGTAAGCTTTGTGGCATTTTTAAATTGCCCTTATTTCTGTCACATTCTTCCCAGCTCCATGATCGCCCTGAAAACCAACAGGCTCAGAACCTCAGCAACTGAGAAAAACAGCAGCTTAGCAGCCTCTGGAGGAAACAAAAGAGTCTTAGAGCCCCCCAGAAAGCCACATCCCCAGAAAAATTGTCACTATTTGACCTATAGGGCAGCTCCCTGGGAAAGTTAATTTATAGAGCTTATCTTTATTTGACCTGACTCAGACCTTCCTCAGTGAGGAAAGTCCTAACAGTAGGACATTTGTTTGAAAAAAAAAAAAAAATCAGCAATTATTGAACATCACAACCGCCTGAGCTATAAATACCAGTTGGAGCAAACAGGAGGCTAGCCAAACACCTTCAAAGGGAAATCTGGGAAATGAGAGGTCCATAAGAGGGCTTTGTACATTCCTGGGAATCTATATGTAGAGTGTTTGTAGGTCTGTGCACGTGCCCAGGAAAGACCTGAGAAGCCCCTACATTCGTATCTGTAGCTGACCTCGAGGTTCTGTACAATTAGGAATTGAAAGCTAAGTTGGAGCTATAAACTGCCAAAGTATTGAAGGCATGTCCCAACACACACAGAGCCCGTCAGCAAAGGGTGAATACCTTGCTGGTTCAGGGAATTTAAGGAAATCTCTGTCTAATCATTAGCTGGTGACTAAGCTAACTGAGCAGAGACTTCAGGGCCAGCACACAACAGAGAATACAGGCTCAACAGAATTTGGTCTGGAAGGCCATTAAATAGTCAAACAACAACAACAAAGGAAGGGAGCAGCAAGAAACTGATGTCCAGTATTACTACATTTTTATTCTTTAAAATGTCCAAATTTCAAAAAAAAAAATGCAAGACATGCAAAAAATAGGAAAGTATGGCTCATGCAGAAAACAAAAAAGCAATCAATAGAAACTATTCTTGAGGAAATACAGATTTTGACCTTACTAGACAAAGACACTAATCAGCTATTACAAGTATGTTCAAAGAACTAAAGGAAACCATGTCTACAGAATTAAAATATGAGAATCATGTGTCACCAAACAGTGAATATCAAGAACTAGAAATCATAAAAAACAACCGGGGAAATTTTGCTGTTGGAAAGTACAATAACTGAAATGAAAACTTTACTACAAACCTCAGGAACAAATTTTATCTGGTAGAGGAAAGAATCCATGAAATTGAAGTTCAGTCAAATGAGATTATCCACTCAGAGGAACAGAAAGAAAAATGAACAAAGAAAATGAACAGAGCATCAGAGACAAGTGGAATGTACTGAAAATACTAATAGACACATAGTTGGAATCCCAGGGGAGAGGGAAGAGACAAGGGGGCAGAAAGAGCATTTGAAGAAACCATGTTGAAAATGTCCTCAATTTGATGAAAAATATTTCAAGTACGATAAGAGACCCACAACTACATACAGCATAGTCAAACTGTCGAGAGACAAAGACAAAGAGAATCTTGACAGCAGCAAGACGAAAATACCTCATCATGTACAAGTATTCCTCAATAAGATTAACAGCTTGCTTCTCATCAGACACCATGGTGGCTAGAAGGCAATGGGATGATATATTCAAAGTGTTAAAAGATAAAGGCTGCCATTCAAAAATTCTATGTCCAACAAAACTATTCTTTAAAATGGAAGAAACAGACAGCAGAATAGACCTATATCAAAGAACCTGAATCAACAATTAATAACAAAACAGAAAGCACCAGGCCCAGATGGGTTCAGTGGTGAATTATACCAAACACTTAATAAAAATGTATACCAGTTCTCTACAATTTCTTTCAGATGATAGAAGCAGTGGGAATACTTTCTGATTCATTCTATGAGGCCAGCATTACTCAAATACCAAAATCAGACACAGACATTATAAGAATCAAAAAGTACAGGCCAATATTTTTTGTGAACGTAAAAATCTGCAACAAAATATTAACAAATGGAATCCAAGAATATAATCAAAGAATTACTATCTTGACTTAGTAGTATTTATCCAGGTATGCAAGACTAGTTTAACATTTGAAAATCAATTAATGTAATCCATCACATCAACAGGCTACAAAAGAAAAACCACATGATCATATCAATAGATACGGGGAAAACTTGACAAAATTGAACACCCACTCATGATTATTAAAAAACAAAAAAACACTCAGCGAACTAGAAATAGAGGGGAATTTTTCAACTTGATAAAGAATATCTATGAAAAGCTAACATTATGTTGAAAAACTAACTTTCCCACTAAGATCAGGCTCAAGACAAGGATCTCGCCTCTTATCCATTTCAGTATCATACTAGGGGTTCTAGCTAATGCAGTAAGACAAGAAAAGGAAATAAAAAAATAGATAAACTGGGAATGAATAAATAAAACTAACTTAGTTTGTAGATGACATGATTGTCTATGTAGATCAGTGGAGCAGAATGGAGAGCCCAGAAGTAAACGCATGTAAATACAGTCACCTGATCCTGACCAAGGGCACAGACAAGACAATGGAGAAAGGCTAAACTTTTCAGCAAATGGTGTGGGAACGAGTGGACATCCACATGCAAAAAATAAATCTAGGCATAGACCTTACACCATTTACAAAAATTAACTCAAAATGGATCACAGACCTAAATGGATTAGTAAATTGCAAAACTATAAAACATCTCTATAACATAGGAGAAAATCTAGTTGACCTTGGGTTTGGTGATGACTTTTACTACAACACCAAAGGCACATTCCCTGAAAGAAAGAATTGACTTCATTAAAATTAAATATTTCTGCTATGCAAAGGACAGTCAAGAGAATGGGAAAACAAGCCACAGGCTGGGAGGAATTATTTTACAAAGGACATGTCTGCTACAGGACTGTTCTCCAAAATACATAAAGGACTCTTAAAACTCAACAATAAGAAAATGAACAACCCAATTAATACATGGGCCAAAGACCTTAAAAGGCATCTCACCAAAGAAAATATACAGACAGCAAATAAGCATATAAAGAGATGCCCCACATCATATTCCAGGCACACCCAACCTGGGGCTCAAGACAGCTTTGAATGCAACCCAACACAAATTCTTAAAAGATGAGATTTTTTTGCCCCTCCTTATTTTTAGCTCACCAGCTGTCAGTAGTGTTAGTGTGCTTTATGCGTGGCCCAAGGCAATTCTTCCAGCGTGGCCCAGGAAAGCCACAAGGCTGGACACCCATAACTGTGAAAGACCACTGCGCACCTATGAGAATGGCCACAGTCCAGAACAGTGACAACACCAAATGCTGATGAGGATGTGCAACAACAAGAACTGCCACTCACTGCTGGTGGAAACGCAAACGGCACAGCCACTTTGGAGGGCAGTTTGGTGCTTTCTTCCAAAACCAAACATACGCTTCCACGTGATCCAGCAGTCACGCTCCTTGGTGTTGACCAGAAGTTGTTGAAAACGTAGTTCCACACAAAAACCTGCACGTGGAGGTGGAGAGCAGCTTCGTTCGTGATTGCCTCAACTGGAAGCTAAGACGTCTTCAGCAGGATGAATAAGCCGGTGCCCCGCGCAGCGGGGCTTACTCAGTGCTAAAAGGAAATGAGCTGGGAAGCCACAGAAAGACGTGGCGGAAACGTAAGTGCATATGGCTAAGTGAAAGAAGCCAATCTGAGAACTGCCTGTTAAAACATTCTGGAAAAGGTGAAACTATGAAGATTTAAGTTAAAAAACATCAGTGGTTCCCAGAGATTATAAGGGTGACTAGGAAGCTTGGTGGATTTTTAGGGCAGTGACACTACTCTACGTGATATCAGAGTGATGGATATATATTATTAGACATTTGTCCAGACCCATGAAATGTATAATGCCAAGAGTGACCCATTATGTAAACTGCAGCCTCCGGGTCACAGGTGTCAATGTAGGTTCATCAGTGATAACCAATGTACCACTCGGTCAGGGGGTCATGAATGTGGAGGGGCAGGATACACATGGGCGGTCTCTGCACCTTCACCTCAGTTTGCTGTGAACTTAAAACTCCTCTAAAAGAGAAAATGTATTTCTAAAATTTTGACATTAAAAAAGTGGTATAGGGGCCGGGCTTTCGCGCTCTCACCGCTGTAGCTTGGGTTCAATTCCAAAAAAATAAATAAATAAATAATAAAAACTAATAAAAAATTAAGGAAAAAAAGGACTCAGCCATTTAAGAAAAATGAAATCCTGGAGTTCCCCGGTGGTGTAGCGGCTTAAGGCTTTGGAGCTGGCGCTGTCAGTGCTGCGGCCTGGGTTCGATTCCCAGTCAGGGAGCTACCCACACACCAAAAAAAAAAAAAAAAAAAAAATGAAATCCTACCATTTGTAACATGGATGGACCTAGAGGGTGTTATGCTAAGTGGAGTCCGACAGAGAAAGACAAATATCATGTGGTCTCACTTATGCATGGAATCTGAAGAGCAAAATAAAAAAAATCAAAACGGAAACAGACTCGTAGCTACAGAGAACAAGCTGATGGACAGCAGGTGGGAGGGGCTGGGGGCCGGGTGAAGGGAATAAGTACAAATCGGCAGCTACACAACAGTCATGGGGTGTAACGCGCAGCACAGGGGACACGGTCAGTAATATTGTGATAACCATGTGTGGTGCCAGGTGGCTACCAGACCAATCGGGGAAATGACTTCATAAATTATATAAATATCTAACCACTACGCTGAACACCTGAAACTAAAAGTAATATTGAATGTCAACTATAATTGAAAATTTTTAAATTAAAAATGTAAAAAATTGATAAACCTTTCATTTAAAAATGAAGGACAAATGAAGACATTCCCAGATAAAGACAGCCGACCTGCCCTACAAGAAATACTGAAGACAGTCCTTCAGGATGAACTGATGCGACACTTGACAGTAACTAAAATACACATAAAGAAGGGGAGGGCAGTAATAAAGACAGGACATGTGCATGGAAGCACAGAGGTATTTTTCTCTGTCATTTCTCATTTAAAAGACAACTGCATGAAGTAATCATAACTGTGTTGATAGGCTTCTACTGTATAAGGATGCAATTTATAGGACAATAGTAACAGAACAGAAGGATATTGGGAAAAACATGTTGTATACTATTGAAATAGATTTTGGTATTCTGAAATAGATTTTGTTAAATTAAGGTATTAATTGTAATCCTCAGAACAATCACTAGGCAAATAACTTTAAAAGAAAAACTAAAACAAGAGGAAAATAAAAGGTACACCAAAATATCTAATTCAAAAAAAGATAGTAATGCAGAATGCCCTTTGCGTGAACCAATATAATTATCAGGACAGCCCTGTAGGACCAGCGTCCCCGTGAGCCCAGCGCCTTAGAGGACACGGAGACGGAGAGCACGGCGGCCCGCCGCGTCTCAGCTCCGCTCGTGCTCGGCAGAGCCGGTACCTGATTCCAGTTCGGTCCGATCCGCAAGCCCAGGCGCCCAACTACCTGTGCTGTACCGCCTCTGCAAGAACCAGTCCGTTTGGACTGTAAGGTCGGAGACACCCGCAGACAGTAAGAGCCTGCCTTGTCAGTGGGAGGAGAGAGCGACGTGGAAAGCAGAACAGGGAGCCCCTAACGAACAACATGGGGTTGCAATGGGGCCTTCAGCAGAGGTTGGGGTTTGTGTAGCATTAAGGTAGGATAAGCAAAAGGTTTGGGGAAGGAAGTACGGCGTTCGTGATCTCTTAGACTTGCACTAACGTTTCACTGGAAACTGGTGTGCAAATGGTTCAGAAAAGTACATGGGAGCCGGACTGGGAAGCCTTGGGTACAAGCAGAAGGCACAGCGAGTGTGTGGGGGAGGGGGGAGCACTTTCCAGAACCCGAGACACCTGGCTGTCACCCTCCTTCCCTCACAGCCCCTTCTGGAAACGTGGCCTGCACTCGGCCTCCCATTCTCAGCCTCACACTGGGTGGAGAGCGGAGCTCCTAAGCAGGAAGCAGTAGTAATAGAACTGAACGGTCGTCCAGTCCGCAGGAGTGAGAACGCCGACCGGACTTCGTCTTCCTCACTCCCCGGAACGGGCCACACCGAAATCTCCCGGGATTTCTCAGGTATCAAATCCGGAAGTGCTTATCTGACTGACTGCCGCAGTAATGAGCATTCCAGACCACTCCTGTTTGACGTTCTTACTTCGGGGCGTCTTTGTCTCGGACTGCTGGGCGTGCTCTTCCTCTTCCTCTGTCTCTCAGTGCTCAGTGTTCAAGGTTCTCTCTGTTCTCACCTCTCACTGAGCATGACCGCTCCACCAACCCTGGGCAACGTCATCAGCACCCGGACTCCCACCCACCTCCACTCTGCTGAGACCCCCGTCCTGAGCTCCAAGCTGTATCTCCAACCGCCTCTGGGCAGCTCCGCAGAGCTGTGAGGAGCCTAAGGTCCCATCTGCTTGCAGCTTGTCTGGTTTGCCCGCCAGCATTTCAAGGGAGCTGGTAAAAGACGCCGACTCCTCGGAGATAGTGTTACCCACAGCAGCGACCGCACCCAAAACATCAGCATTTCGTGCTGGTTCCCAGAGCCCTAGTTCCCATGAGGCAGAGTGCAAGGCAGATGGAACTTGCACGTACGATGGCGGGGAACCCTGAGCTTAGAGACCCTGAATCTCCACACTTGACAGCAAGCCTGCTCCTTGCTCTAGGCCAGTGGTTCTCAGCCTTCCTAAGGCCACGACCCTGTAATACAGCTCCTCATGCCGTGGGGACCCCATAACATTATTGTCGTTGCTACTTCATAACTGCAATTTGCTCCTGTTATGCATCGTCATGTAAATATCCGATATGTGTTTTCCGATGGTCTTAGGTGACCCCTGTGAAAGGGTCGTTGGACCCCCAAAGGGGTCGCGACCCACAGGCTGAGAACCGCTGCTCTAGAGGGAGACACTCCTTTTCTTCAAAAGTCACTCGGGTTTCCTTCAAAGGCTGTTTGCTAAACAGGCATCCCTGAAAATACAGTCTGAAACGAAGGACAGTCCGTGCCTTGCTCTCAAGGTGTGCAGAAACTCCAGACTCGTGGAGAATCGCTTCTCAGCAAGTTGCATGTTGCTGTCCCACTGGCCTCTTAAATTCAATGCATAGTCGAACCAAATTCATCATCTTCTGCATCTGTTTCTGCCTCCGCTGTATTGGGTGAATGGTATTTACCTTAATTTTCCCACTTCCGTACCTCACTATAGGCTAAAAGCTGAAAAACGATGCACAGAATAAATCCAAAAGTCTCAGTGGCTTAAACTCGGTACAACTGGGAGGCTGGCTTCTCTCGGCACCTCCCTTCCAAAAACTACAGCAAGACCCCAGGCTGCTTCTGTCTGGTGGCTCCACCACCTTGAGGCGTCAGGTTCTCTCTGGGCAGTCCCATGTGCAGTCCCCCAACTAACTCAGCAGGGTCCCTCTCGTGTCATTTTCCTCTAGAGCACCGCGACTGCCTGCCTTAGCGTCCTCTCACTTCCAGAGCAACTCTTCAGAACTGGAAATCTGATTACATCACTTGCCCCCTGAAAGCCCCCTGAAGAATACTGCCTTACCGTTACGTACAAAGTATAAAGTCCAGACTCCTTAATAGAGCCTAAAGGCCCTCTGTGATCCGGTCCCTTCCTACCCTTCCAGGCTCATTTCCGAGACTCTCCCCCACACCCCCTTGGTTCTTGCCAAATGTAATTACTGAGTTTCCTGACGTGTATTTCCCCGGTTTGACTTCCCTGCTTTTGCACCTGTTACTCCTTTGGCCTCTAATCCCCACTGGCACCAACACACACACACACACACACACACACACACACACACACCCTTTGCCCCTTAGCAAACTGCCCAGCCTTAAGCACTCAGCTGCGTGTCCCCACGCCATGAACGCTCTCCGCGGGCCCCAGCGTCCTAGCAGCACACGGACCAGGGGAGCGGAGAGGCGGTGCACAGTTTCCCACTGTCCAGCACAACCTGGGTGGCTCACTGAGCAGAGCCAACATCGTCTCCAGGAGGGGAGCCTCAGCCCTGCATTATTCCATGCATCTGACCAGCTGCATAAGCGGTCAGTTACCAGGTGTGTCCCTGCCCCCCAGCATGATCAGGCCTGGGACCCACGTCTCTCTTGTCCTTGCAGCCCTACAATGTGGTAGATCAGCGACCCCACTCTGATCCGCCACACGCTCCGTCAGGACTGCCGGCACTGCCCTCGGCGTTCAGTGGTGGCCCGTTTCCGTGCAGCAGGGCCCAGGTCCTGGGGTCCTGTTCTAGGAGGCCAGCTGCCATCTTGCCATGCTGTGGCGGCCGGCAGGGTCTCGGCAGGTCCCCGGATTGTGCGTGAGGCGAATAGAAATACAAGGAAGTGACTTCACAGCTTCTATCCTGATTCCCTTTAGGAACAGTCCTTGGACGTTTAAATGCTTCCCCAAAATGACAGAAATGCATAGCGTTTTGCACAATGCTGAATTAAATCAGTTTAGTTGAGAGAGTTCTAAATATCTTCAAAGAGCCATTTCCAGCAGGAAATGAGAATCAAGTTTTTAAACACAAAGTAGTGAACTGAAAGTCTCTCCCACAAAGCTTGAGATCCTTGACAGCTGAACCTAAGAAAATCACACTGACGGTTCTGAGGAGATACAGGACAGGCCGCCACCATGGTGACTTCGGCAGTGACCTCATGAGAACTCCGTCTCAGGGTGCTGACATTGCATCAGGCCGTGTATGACGCTGGCTTACCGTCAGCCCGCTCTGCTGGAACATGGTTATGAAGTAATAAAACAGCCGGGTTCTACTTCCACGAGGCCTAGGAATTAGGCAGAATTATTTAGTAGACTGCCTCACCCTGATGGATCATTCAAGACCATTCTAGCACAGTGTGTGTGTCCGATGAACGTCAACATAAGAACAGTACTGAATAAGAACTATTGCCTTTAACCAGACATACCACAACTGAGTCAGCTGTCTCTTACGGATGTATGGCTTTGCTGTTGCTCCATTAATAGCTCTGTACACATACGAGGGGATGCCATTTGAAGTGTGTGCCTCTTTTAAATAATTATGCAGAGAAATATTAATAACAGAGTACTTTCAAAAGACACGGAACCCGTAGTGCCGACTCCACGAAGCTAAGATTGTGTGGACCGTCTCCTTTTCTCTTTGCTCTTCCACTTGGACTGTAGAAATTGTTTCCTTCTGGCTTCTGTGTTACCACGTCTGGGCAAGGGTGAAATCTCCTGAGAGGGCAGGAAAGCAGTGGTAGTTTTCCAGAAAGGAATGGCATCAGATGTACGTGTGTAAGTGTGTGCATGTGTGTGTGTACGCGTGCGTGTGCGTGCGTGTGTGTGCGTGCGTGTGTGCGTGCGTGTGTGTGTACGTGGGTGCGTGTGTGTGCGTGTGTGTGTGTGCGTGCGTGTGTGTGCGTGTGTGTGCGTGTGTGTGTGTGTGTGTGTTAATTGTAGCAGAACCTTAACATAGATTTTTGGTACGATTGGAAACAGGAAGGTATAATTCCATTCATCTAAACAAGAGATAGGAAGGCGTGGACAGGGCAGGAGTTGAAAGTAAGGGACAGTTATGTGAGACAGCTGAGAGACTGGAGAGGCAGCAAAGCCCGTAACTTAAGTGAAGAGACAGTGAAATCAAATTCGGGTGAAGAAATTACAGGACGGGCTCACCGAGTCCGCTTTTCACGTTTCTAAAGCGGAGATTTAGCAGCCTATTCCCTGAGCCTCGCCACACGGTTTCCGTAAGAAATCAAAATAGGCTTTGTAGTTTCAGAAGTGACCCACAAATATTGGTTATTATTACCTACTACGATAGAGTTTTTTCATCTACGTGCCAAACAGAAGTATGTTACCACAAGATGGAGCTGACAGTCACCCCTGCAGTGGACCTGTGTGCCGGGCACTGTGTCCTAGGCACTGTGGCTACAGCAGTGGTCCCAACGGGCCGGAGCCCTGCCCTCACGGCGCTCCCAGCCTAGTATCAGGAGACATAGGGACAGCCTTTGGGGACCTGCCCTGCCTCTGAGGCTTCTGAGTAGGGACAGTAGACTTTGAGAAGAATGTGGTGCCTGTGACAGAAACGAGAGGAAGAGGAGCTGGTGGGGGCTGGGCGTCGTGAGGGGGCTGAAAGACAACACGCGTGTGCTGCTCCCAAGTCGCCCAATCTGGGTCCGTGTTGTGGCAGCAGCAGGAAAGTGACATACTCCACGAACACTTCCAGGGAGAGAGACCTTCAGAGTCAGAGGAATAAATGGTTTAAATTTCGAAAACTTCAGGGAGTACTTGTCTAGGCTGCCTAAAAACAAAAACAGAAAACCACCCTGCGTTCTGGAGAGCCCGGTCATGGACCTGCTTGTCGTCGTGTTGCCGTTGATGGCAGAGGGAATGCCACCATCGTCTTTTCCAGAAGAATTAATTCTGTGCCTGAGTGGCCTTAGCAACTCTTGGGTGTTGGCATTTGCATTACTTTTCGTATTTGTTCAGACTGATGTCTTCTGAGTCCAAGTACTGTGTACCAAGTGGACCCACAATAATGTAGAAAACGCGGGTGGAAGCCCCGGGTCACTGAGTGCTCCCCACGCTACCCCAGTGGGCAGCACACCCTTGCACACAGCGGGTATGTAGTAAAGGTCTTTTGGGTAAATGAGCAGTGTGAGGCCCAGCCAGGAGCCCTGGGCCCTTGCCCTGGCCCTTGCTCAGTGGCTGTGGGACAGCTCTTCAGTTCTCTCATTTCACTTCCTTCATTTGTCCAGTGAGGGCCTCAGCTAGAAGATCTAGTTAAAGGGAGTTCCCTGGTGGTGTAATAGCTTAAGGCTTCATCGCTGGTGCTGTCAGCGCTGAGGCCTGGGTTCAATTCCCGGCCAGGGAACTACCCACATATAAAATAAATTAATTAATTAATTTAAAAAAAAAAGATCTAGTTAAAGTCTCGCCCAGGCTCCCAATTACTGTGATGACAGCATCATGCTCACTCTTGCTCAGTGCTCGCCGTCAGTGATGGATGTAAAAGGCAGTGTCAGAAATCCCCCACCACTTCCATCTGTGACCCTCCCTCACATGGCCACTTTTTAAGTCAATACAAACGTCACCTGCTTCCAAGCCTCCTGAACATCCTTCATGAAACCTACTTTGCAGGACGTGGGACTTTAACCAAGCACCAGCCGTGACCAGATCCAGGCTGCTGCCATTCTAGACATCTATAACAGACCAAGTGCCCAGAAAAATAATAAACCCTGCAGCTCGTGAGGCTTTGTCAGGTGTGGAGTGTAATTGCTAAAGTGGGTGGGACTTAGAGATAATAAGCTCTCTACACACACCCTCAGAATAGCACTACAGCCTCCGAGATGTCCCAGAAATACTGAGCACTGCCATCATCCCCGCTGATACACAGGGAACCAAGACGACGGAGGCTAAGTAATTCGTCCCAAGGTCACATAACTACTCAGAGGTAGGGCCAGGATTCACACCCAGCAGGCTGGCTCCAAAGGTCCCCTCCCGGGTACTGCCTCCCACTGAGCTGGGCGATGACCGGAGATAGGAAGTTGACCTCCTGAAATTATGTTTACATGCCAAGTTTCAAGAGACCTGACACTGCATAAAGATATTTCAGCAGGTGGAGTTAACACTGTGCTACTTCTCTGGTCATAGCTCTACCATACACAACCTCAGAAAGTTTGCATCACTTTAAAATAAAAGTGTCTGCAATTCATTTCATTCACACAGGACTTAATTAATTATAGAGCTAGTTCCATATAAATAAACAAAATGGAATAATAGTTTACATGACACTGGAATATTATAGTCTTCCTAGAATGTCAAGAGACTGGTTTATATGCATGTAATGTATGTTTTTTTGTTTTGTTTTGTTTGTCGTATCCAGTAAGTTGCTATGCTTGGATTTTTCCTAGAGGTATTTATAAACAAATATTCCCTTAATTCCCATGAAAATGTATTCTTTAAAATTTTCTGAAGATTTGGGTCCCTATTCTTCAATTACTACAGGCAACAAAAGGTCCCTGAAATGACCATCAACTTCTGATTACTTTTTTTAATTGGATTTCCTCCAGGCAAATCAGAACATTTTAATTAAAAAAAAATTTTTTTTAAGCTACATATAACACCTTAAGAACAAACTATACAAAGGACTCATAAATACACAAATCTGTAATTTCTAATCATTTTCACTTCTTGTGTCGTGCCTGCTAAAATTATTTCTAACAAAATCACAGATAAGTGAAATGTTTATAATGGCTCATCTCTTATAAATTACGAAATAATCTTAGATCTACAGATCGCAGTGTTCTAATTGCTTCTGTATCATTCATACATAAAGTTTTAGTTGTTGCCTTAGTGACGTTCACTAAGTTCTTAATCAAAGGACTGCACTGTTTTCTATCACAGGGGTCTCAGGTAACTTACTTCCATTGGAGCCCCTCAGCCAGATCCCTCTTACTTTATCTGAAAAGTGGTTCCATGGGAAATTGTCTTGTGGTCGGTTTTCTAGACTTTTTCAGTGAGATTAATGTGATTTTTATATGTTGTGTACATGTACCGTCAAAGGGACCTACTTTATTCGAAACCATTCTTTATCCTTTGCATCAAGAAGATGGTTATGACAACATTTTGAATCACCTGTTCAGTTTTTGAATGAGGGAAGGAGGGATCAATGGCAATGTGAAGATTTCTGTCTTGTGCTTATCTATTCAGTTTGTAGATTATTCATAAAACCTTTTTTTTTAACTGTCATTTTTATTCGTGAATCAGAAGAGTCATGAACCACTACCTACTCCTTCCGGAATAAAGAAAAACCAACACAAAAAGATAACATTCAATAAGAAAGCCTGTCAAATAGATGCCGGTCTGTCAGCAGAATGGTTGGGGAGAGGTCCACTGCACATCTGGGGGCAGCACCTAGAGTGCACATCTGTGCCTTTGGGACAAAACAGGTTAGTCTTCATCCTGTGTCACTGACTTATTTAACAAGTGTTTATTTAGTACCTACTGAGCACCAGGCTCTGGCTGGATGAGGAGGAGACGGTGGTGACCAACCAGATGAACTTGCTGCCCATTTCACATCTGGAAATAAATAGAATCTTGCCTGCCCTCAGTTAACAAGCTCTGTCGGCCCCATTGTGATCGTTGTGAGATAACACCTGAAAGAACTTCTTCTTCTTTTTTTTTTTTATTCATTTTTATTGTTAGACTTATTGGGGTGACATCTGTTAGCAAGAATTACATAGGTTTCAGGCATACAATTCTACAGAGCATTGTCAACTTGATGTATAGTAAGTTCACCACCTAATATGACTTCTCTTTCCATCGCCTTATATTTAGCTTCCCCCCCTCCTCTCCCACCCCCTCCCCTTTCTCCCCTCCCTAACCCACTCGTCCCCAAATAAACATTAAACTATTGATTGTGTCCATGGGTTATTTGTTTGGTCATTACTTTTTTCTTTGCTTTCAGTTTTATATTCCGCATATGAGTGAAATCATGCAGTGAGGGAGTCAATTCCTTTTGCTATCACAACAAAAAGAATGAAATACCTGGGAATTAACTTAACAAAGAACGTGACAGACTTATACACAGAGAACTATAAGACACTTTTGAAAGAAATTGAAACAGACTTTAAGAGGTGGAAAAATATCCCCTGTTCATGGATAGGAAGACTTAATATTGTTAAAATGGCTATTCTGC
>PVJL010014785.1:0-26738 GCA_004026885.1 Lyroderma lyra
TGGAGATCATCATGCTAAGTGAAATAAGCCAGACAGAAAAAACAAAGAACTGCATGATTTCACTCATGTGCGGAATATAAAACTGAAAGCAAAGAAAAAAAGAAATGAACAAACAAATAACCCATGGACACAATTGATAGTTTAATGTTTATTTGGGGATGAGTGGGTTAGGGAGGGGAGAAAGGTGAGGGGGTGGGAGAGGAGGGGGGGAAGCTAAATATAAGGTGATGGAAAGATAAGTCACATTAGGTGGTGAACTTATTATACATCAAGTTGACAATACACTGTAGAATTGTATGCCTGAAACCTATGTAATCCTTGCTAACAGATGTCACCCCAATAAGTCTAACAATAAAAATGAATTAAAAAAAAATTTCTCCTAATGCACGCATAAAATAGAACCATTTTTGTAAGCCCATGCAATTTTTGTAGTGACATATTATCTATTGTTTTTATTTGAAATGTTTATAATTGTTTTAAAAATTAAAATTCCAAATGAAATGAATTTATAAATGAAGACTTTTTGTAAATCCATTAAATTACCAGCTCATGTGGGGATTGGCCAAAGACTGAGAAATGTTCAGAGATACTGTGTTATTTGAAGTTAAGCAGTCACTCTCAAGTTGTTTTCCTCTTAGCAAAGAACATAGTTACAAATATTATTGTACTTTTTATTAGCTCTGTGTCACTCAGCAAGTAAATAAACTGTAAAACTACTGTTTCCATAGCTTTCAATGTGTTTTACAGGTTAGCTTGATCATGCATTTGAATTTCATTTCACAAATTTCTACAAAGGGAAATGAGGAGGTGCATATAAGGTATTGCTTTGTCATTAATAAAATAGCCTTATTTATAACATCTATGAACATTTCCATTACACTTTCCACTGAACTCCACACATTTCTTTATTAAATAAGTAACCAGAAACCCAAAGTCACTTGGTGAAGTTCAGGAAATGAAGAACATTGTCCTTCTGTATTCTTTGTTAAAAATATATCTGAAATAATACAATAAACTCTGACCAGATTATAAAGCATGGCATAAGAAATATAATTTATAATATTATGACAACTTTGTACAGTGACAGGTGAATTATTAGACTTACTGTAGTGATCACATTTTGACGTTTACAACTGTGTAATCACTGCATTGTTTCATTAACCTGAAAATACTATAAAATTGTATAGCACTGAACATACAAAAATAATTTATAAACACACACACAAATACATACATATGTGTGTGTGTCTGTCTGCACTGCAAAGTTGTAAAGAAATTTTAATGAAAATCTTTTCATGCACTGATTTCCATTGTTGTCTAGTAATGACTCAACAAAGAATAATCTCTAAAGAACAAACATTTTGTGATGATCAAAACAGCATCTCTCATCTAATGACAAGGGTAATTTCTGGGCCTAAATTGTTTTGTCTCATCACTTTTTCTGAAATAATTTGTTTTCCTAGAGTTATAGAATTTAACTGATAAAAAATCATGTCACAAATTTTCTGTCAGTGGTGTTTTATATAGTTTTAGACTCTTTACTGTAATATGTAATGTGCATAGGAACATCTCCACTTCTAATGTTGTTAACCTAATAGTGGTTTATTACTTTAGGATAACTTCTTAAAAATAGTATTATTTTTTCTAATAATACGAACCTGTTTATGATTTCACATACTTATTGGTGAACATCTGTAATAAAATGGTGTGTGTAAATGTATAGTTCTTTTGAAATAAAGGAATTTAGCCAATTCTATTGCACATGCACTGTAACATGGGATCTAAAACTAAAAAGAGAGAAAATTCATTACATAATAAAATACAGTATGGTGATAATTAATTGAAAAATCTATTACACATTATTTCTATAAAAATATACAATAACTATCATCTCCAAAAAAAAGTGCGACTATATTTAAAATCCAAGAAGATATTAGAATTTCTATGAAAATTACAGGAAGGTGTTGAACCCAGAATAATTGAAGGAGAATTAATTTAGTTTATTTTAAACAGATGATGTATATATTATACAAGCTGATGCTCATAATGTAATAACAAAAAACAACTAATCACACTGAAATTACAAATATTGCTACCAGAAAAAAACAGATGCATTCATATCTAACCTCAACAAGCAAAATTTTAAAGTAAAATTACATTTACAAAAATGGCATGGACTATAAATTACTATGAGGTTTATGTTTATACAAACAACCAGCTACAATTCATGGCAGAAGTGTAGACAATTATGTAAGCATAGCTACTGTTTGCACTGGTGCTTTATTTGTATTTCGTTGTCTTTTGTCTGGCTGCATTTTCTTGAAGACCTTGGTTCCCACAACTTGTAACCCATAGCATTACTATGAACATCTTCGCCCATGCCACAAACCCAGCAAAAGCTAATTTCTCTTTCTACTGTCTCCCCAACTTCTGACAGAGGACACAAATGTCCATTGTTCAAAAATCTACAAAGTGTATGAAGTGAAGATGTCTGAGGCTTTGTGTGTACCTTGCGGAAGTAGATTGAAGATGGTTGACAGCTTTAGCCAAGTTCACAATTTTTGCCATGGAAAGCATTTTGCAAAGGTACACTTGCAAACCCCTAACAGTGATCACCAACTTCAGACTGTTGGGGGCCCCCTTCCATGAAAAAGGAATTCCTAATTATCCCTTGGTGTAACCAGGCAGAGAAACACCAGAGGGAAGAGACAAAGTCTCAGAGAATGAAAACCAGCCTCCCAGGGCATGCAGCTCCTACTTGAAGACTTTTAAGATGAGAATGTCCTCACCTGGACTTCAGTTCTGTTTTCCTTATCATTTCCCAAGTACTTTCTGATTAATAAGTCTAGTCTCTGACTCTGTCCAAGTGCACTCCAACAATCAAAAAGCCGCAAATCACCACCATTGTTGCCCAAATGGGTTTTGAAAGCTTTGCATAGCCACTTGTTTAAAAATTCAAAGTTTGTGTTGGAGCTGGGTTGAGGATGAAGGACCCTGTCAACGTCTGGGTTTCATAACTTCCAGGATCTCCAAAAAAGCACTGAACCTCAAATCCAAGTGTTCATGTCTGTTTGCTCAATCCATGAGGGTCATCTTATTAGAATCACATACGTCCAGTGACTTCTTTCCTGTTTATCCCATTTCAGCCATGACCCCAGCGCTGGCTATCAGGGCTCATATATCTCCCAGCCTCACTGGGAAGATAGTCCCCCCAAAATATCTAACATTAAGTGGTGATGAATGAAAAGATTCCTGAAGACCAAGGTGCTTAGCCTGGATCTGACAGGGGGAGAGTTTCATTCAACTGACTGCAACACATGGGGAACTGATAGTTTCTCCTCTGCATGGAGGGCTGCAATAGAAGCTGTGAGTCCTGCAGAGCTTGACGTTGGGAAAGCCAAGAAAACACTGAATTGATTTTTCAGTTGTGTGTCCTATGATACACCACGTACTTCTGAAGCATTCAAGCATCCAGAGTAATTGTTCACCTTTAAACCCCCTCACCTTAGCAAAGACAAGGCCACTCTCTGTTCTTCTCTTTCACAGCACTAAGATCCTGGGATCCCCAACCCAGTGCAACCTCTGCTGGTCTATCTTACAGCAACACTATAGTTTTGACTGGGTTCCACAAATGTTTGGAGTGTCCTGCATTGTGCAGAAAACTAAGGTGACACTGAGAAATGTGAGCATATTTTCGCCCTAAAGAATAAATCTCAGCTATTTTTTTTTCACAAGCTAATGACAGCCTCTACAGGTGCACATATTCCATCTTTGGCTTTACTTCAAATTGCCATACCCCACAATTGTAAGCAAGCACACAGGTTTATTTCAAAGCACAAGGACATTTTCCTTCATTTTTCCATAACATTCCTTCCTTGGTGAAAAAATCCCTCATGCACATCAAAACCTTGACAACACCGCTGGTACCTTACCCTTCCATCATATTCCCAAATTTTTATTAAAAGAAATAGGACTAATGCTAGCTAGAATTGATCATGTGATTAGTATGAACATGGGCATTATAGTAGGTGGTGAATCAATATGCCTTTTAATAGCCCTATTACATAGCATTACCACAATTCCATTGTACACAGGTTGAAAAACAAAGCCCTTGCTAAGTTCTCACTTTGTTCTTCAATAGTATGGTCCCATATCTGACCCTGGGCCCTGGCTCAATCAGTCCATAGTGTTTATCTTGAAAATAAATTTTACAATATCTTGAGGCAATCTCTCATATTGTGTGTTTTTCTCTGAGCTTCTACATACAAAAAAGGATGTGTACACACATATACCACACACACACACACACACACACACACACACACACACACACACACACACACACAATGACTGCCCAACTGGAAATAAAAATAATACTCAAGAGGTTATTAAATGAACAAAATAAAGTGGTTGGAGGCTGCTCTGTCATTGTGCAGAAACACCCAGTTTCTGGGCATTATGCCTAGCGCCTATTGATGAGAAGGGGAGATTCTCCAAGTTGATGGGCTCAAAGAGTAAAATTTCAAGGGGTTAGTCTGAATTAACATCATTCCTAAGCACCTGGAGAGAACAAGGTTTGATTTATGTGTCTCCATTCTGTGAGGCTCTCTAACTAGGAGCAGACACAGCCAGTGTTGATGGGTTTCAGGACAAAAGACCTCAGCTTCCTTTGTAAAATAGTGTGAATAGGACCCAGTATCAAGATTCTCACAGCCTGCAGAAGAGCCTGTTTTCACTTGTTCTTCATCAGGACACAATGTGTCATGCAGAAATGATGGACAACACTAGAACATAGGCCCAGGAATCAGGGGGCAGACCAGCCTTGCTGAAGTCTCAGAGTTATTTGAAAATGGGTGGAGTCATTGTTCAGGTTCATGTGAGGGGCTTTTTGAGTGAACTGAACACAGACCTACAGTAGAAAACAAAAGAGAGAATGGAAAGCCACTCCTGGGGTTTCTCACTGTCACCTAGAACCTCTACTCCAAGCGCTTCACCCCCTGGTCTCTGATGTACCAAAAGTCTTTAGAACCCCAGACAGGGAAATGTATCTTGATTTAGGTATTCCTACCTGTAGCTGAAGTACCAGAGTTAAATATCAGGGATGAACTCTCCCCATTATTAGATAAAAGAGCATCTCTCACAAAGACTAGGCAAGGCCTCCCTGGCAACATCAGAGTTCACACAAAATCCTAAACTATACCTTGTGATAACCCCAAAAAGAAACTTTCTATTTTTATTTTGGAGTTTAAATTTGCCTTTCTGTTATATTAGGTTGAGTTTGTAAGAACTATTTTGAAAATGCAAACTTGAGGGAGGAGGAGAAACTACACTAGTAAGCCTCATTTTGTGGCTCAGTAATTATTATAGAGTTGAAGAGTCCAGGGACTCTTAAGGAAGTAAAATCTTATTGAAACACATGTATATCCAGGATTACACCAAATTTAAAGTGGTGTACTTTCCAGGATTTGATTTGGTTTTGTTCTCTTTTGTTTTGTTTTGTTTTAAGGAAGGTATGTTAAAGAAATTAATGTTTAAGAATTAAAAAATTATCTTTAGTTTTATTTTATAGAATACAAATCACTTTGGGCTTTATTGACACTTTCCAAAGATAGTTGAAAGTAGAATAATATTTCTCTTTTTCCTGTTTGGTATCCTTTAGATAACACTAAGGATAAACATAAAATTTTCAATAGATTTATATGCAGTGGCTTAAGATGTCTGTTAGGTTTTTTATATTAAATTTAATATTTTATTTTTGAAACTTTATAAATTATAAATGAGATGTCAAAATCATAAAGTGACAAAATATATTAGTTTTCTTGTTTTTTGTTAAAGTAATTTCTATAAATTTCTCAGGTTCATATATGCGTACACTTAAAATATCTTGTCAGGGAATTCTTCTCCATCACAAGGAACCTGAATTTCTCCAGTCTGTATGCTGGATTTTATTAAATTCATGTCAGTCACAATAATAATATCCTATGTACTGCCATCTTCTGATTTCTGTGTCCCATTAGAGAACTTTCTCCTCCTCTTCTTTTTTTCTCTCAGCCCAGTGTTATCTCTTTCAAGAGCTTGGTTGTTAATACAAATTGATAGAGGCATTTGTTGGGCATGAAAATAAGACTGGCTTTTAGTGGTTGGAAAAGAATGATGATGGCAGCTTGACTGGTTCAGCTTGGCTTTGTGAAACTTGCATTTATTTCACAGTGATGATTTTTACACATATTTTAAGTATCCATAAATGTTTTGCTGTTTTAACCCTAAATATAGACAGTAGAATTTCCTTTTGTTAGGGGAAATCTTTGGCTTTTCACTAATAAACTGTACCATTTCATAGTTTTTTAAATAAAAATAATTCCACTGTACTATGATTTCCTTTGGGACTTTGTACCAATGTCAACGTTTGATCTCATTTTTTTAAAATTTTCCCTCCTTTCATTTAAAGAATTTCCCTTTTATTATTCGTTTTTAGTCACTTGATTTTTTTAAGTCTCTCTTTTTTTTTTTAATTGGGGTGACATCTGTTAGCAAGGATTACATAGGTTTCAGGCATACAATTCTACAGTGCATTGTCAACTTGATGTATAATCAATTCACCACCTATTGTGACTTTTCTTTCCATCACCTTATATTTAGCTTCCCCCACTCCTCTCCCACCCCCTCCCCTTTCTCCCCTCCCTAACCCACTCGTCCCCAAATAAACATTAAATTATTGATTGTGTCCATGGGTTATTTGTTTGTTCATTTCTTTTTCTTTGCTTTCAGTTTTATATTCCGCATATGAGTGAAGTCATACAGTTCTTTGTTTTTTCTGTCTGATCTCATTTTTAAAAATTTAGTAAGTTAAGATCCCAAAGGGAAACTTGTTTGTACTATAATATTCCTACTCAAAATCTGAGCAGTGTTGCTTATTGAGGGCCAAATGTTTGATTCTTTTCTTAATTCCTTGCTAGATAGCCTCATATAACTAAGCTTACTTTAACACTGCACTGGATAAGTTAATCAAGGTTTTTAATAAATTTTTATTTGTTAAATTTGATGGAATAACATTTAGGCTCAAAATCTGAGATGAAAGCATACATTAGCATAATGACAATTATTATTAGGTACTTTTTATAGTTAAATTTATTGGGGTGACATTGATTAGTAAATATTACATAGGTTTCACGTGCAGAATTCTGTTACATTCTCCACGTGTTGCATTCAGTGTTCATCACCCATAGTCAGTTCTCTTTCCATCTCCAAGACAATTTTTACTGATTCTTTCTTTGAGTTAAGGACTCTGACTTGCAATTTGCTTTACCAAAGAGAATATTGATTATTAGGGAAGTGCCAAATGCACCTCTGCTCAAATACTATTTTAAAAATCATATGCTCAGAAACTTCCACAATAAAATTTTTCTTAACAGAGGAAAGTAATCCTGGTATTAATGAATTATGGTATTGTCAGTTTAACATGTCATTGAATCTCAATTTCTAACCCACTATTAAAGAACCTCTAGAATTATTGTTGAAGTAAGACATGCATAAAACATATACTGTATGTTTGAACTCTTCGGTGATACAAAATTTGCATATTTCACTTTTGTTCTTTTAAAAAAACTATATTTTGAATCCAAAATCAGTAAACATTCAAGAAGATGCTGCAGTTCTTCAAGACAGGACATAGGTAGGACTGCAGATAAAACCGCCAGGGTTCCAGGGTGTGAGCATAGGTCTGCTAGCTCCTTGAGTTGTACCATTTGACTTCAGTGAATTTCTGTTGAAATATCAAATTTTTGTTTATGATGGTCATCCATAGCTCTGTGGTCTGATGCACTGTCCCCAGAGAACATGGAGCAGGCTTCTGAATCTTCCCATGTGGATCACTTTCGTGAAAGATTTCTTTGCTTGTTGTTAAATGCTATGCAGTAGGGCCAGAGTGATGTAGACAAGTTCAGGCACTGTGATGTAATGGGGAATAAAACAAAACAAAACAGAACTGACAGTGCCAGTTAATGGTTGTTATTAATGTCACAGGGGTCTCTGTGCTGGTCAGATTGGCGATCTTCTGAGATCTCTGTGCTGATTAAGTTGGCTTTCTGCCTAGGATCTCTGTGCTTGACAGGTTTGGGTATGCAGGAGTTCTCTGTGCTGGTCTGGTTTGAGGTTGGCTCAAGGTCTCTGTGCTGGTCAGGTTTAGAGTCTGCTGGGTGTCTCCATGCTGGTGAGTTTAGGTGTCTGCTGGGGAACTCTGTGCTATTCAGCAAATGGGTCTTCTGGGGGTTTCTATGCTGGTCATATTGAAAGTCTGCATGGGGTCTCTCTGGTGGTCTGATTGGTTGTCTGCCTGGGGATTCTGTGCTCATCAGATTAGGAATCTGCTGGAAGACTTTGTTTCCAGTCACATTTAGAATCTGCTCAGGGACTTTCCTGGTCGTGTTTGGGGTCTGCTGGTGTGTTTCTGCTGGTCTCATGTGATTCTGGGGTCTCTATTCTGGTTATGTTGGAGATATCACTTAGGAGCTTTATTCTAATGAGGTTGGGAATCTCCTGCGGCTGTCTGTGATGGTAATGTTTGGTGTCTGTGTGGCTTTCTGTGATGGTAGTTTGGAGATCTGCCAGGAGTCTCTATGCTGTTCATTTGGAGGTTCTGCTCAGGGTTATCTGTGCTGGTGAAGTTGGGGGTGTGCTGGAGATCTTTGTGCCTAGCCAGTTTGGGGGTCTATTTGGGTATCTGTGCTGGTCTGTTTGGAGATTTGCTGGGATCTCTCAACAGGTTAATGGTTTGCTGGGTACTGTGCTTGTTAGGTTGTATTTCTGTTGGGGAATTATTTCTTGGTCAGGTTTCAGGTCTACAGGTTTCCCTGTGCATGTCATGTTGCATTTCTGCCTGAGGTCTCTGTGTTTTTCAGGTTTGAAGTGGGTGGGTGGTCAGTATTCTGGTCAGGTTGAGATTAGTCAGTTGTCTTTTTGCGGGGCATGTTGGGGTTCTGCCGGGGGTCTCTGCTTCCTGTCACATTTGAAATCTGCCTGAGATCTGCCTTCATCAGGTTTGGGGTCTGCTCTTGTCTCTCTGATAGTCTCATGTGAGCCAGGGGTCTCTGTCCTGGTCACATTAGAGGTTTGCATTGGAGGCTCTGTGATGGTCAGTTTTGGGGTCTGCTGCGGCTCTGTGATGGTCAGGTTGAGGTTGTGTAAGAAATCTCTATGCTGGTAATTTGGCCATTCTGTCAGGTTTCTCCATGCTGGTTATAATGGGAAGGTGCTGTAGATATTTTTCCTCACCATGTTGGTGATCTTCTTGGGATATCTGTGTTTTCTGATTGGAGATTTGCTGGGACCTCTCTGCTGGTCAGGTTAATAGGCTCCTGGGTACTGTGATTATGAGGTTGGGCATCTGCTGGGGGTCTCTTTTCTGGTCAGGTCCCAGGTCTTCTGGTGTCCCTTTGCTTGTAATGTTGAGTGTTTGCCTGATGCCTCTGTGTTTGTCAAGTTTGAGGTCTATGGATTGTCTTTGTTCAGGTCAGGTTGGAGTCATTTGGGGGTCTCTGTACTAAACAGGTTGGGGTTCTGCTGGGTGTCTTCCTTTTCAGCCACATTTGGAATCTGCCTGGTCAGGTTGGGTGTTTGCGGGGGCTCTCTGTGATGGTCAGGTTGGGGATCAGTCAGGAGTCTCTATGCTGTTCATTTATGGGTTCAGTCAGGGTTCTCTGTGCTGGTTCGAATGAAGGTGTGTTGGAGATATTTGTGCATGTACAGGTTGGGAGTTTGCTTGGGGTGCCTGTGTTGGGTTGTTTAGAGATTGGCTTGGATCTCTCTGTTGCTCAGGTTAATGGACTTGTGAGTACTGTGCTTGTCATGTGGGGTGTGTGTTGGGGGTCACTTTTCTGGCCAAGTCTGCAAGGTTCCCTGTGTTTTTTAAGTTGAGTTTCTGCCTGAAGTCTCAGTGTTGGACAAGTTTGAGATCCGTGGAATATCTCTGTTCTTGTCAGGTTGAGATAATCTGGGTATTTCTGTACTGATTAGTTTGGCATTTTGCTGGGGTTCTCTGTCTTGGTCAGGTACATAGTCTTCTGAAGGTCTTTGTGCTGGTAAGGTTGGGGGGTCTTCTTGGTGTCCTTGATTTGGACTGTTTTCAGGTCTGCCTGCAATTTCTGGGCTGTTCAGGTTGGGAGTCCACTCAGAGCCTTTGTACTCCATCAGTTTTGGGGATTACCTGTGGTCTCTGGGTTGGTGAGTTTCAAGATTGCTTGGGGTCAAATTTGAGATCTGCATAGGCTCTCTGTGCCTGTCATGTTGGGGATCTGCCTTGAGTCTCTGTGCTGGTCAGATTGGGTGTCTGCCTGAGTTCTCTGTATTTGGTCCTGTTGAGAGTCTGCCCTGAGTCTTTGGGCTGGTCTAGTTATGGGTCTGCCAGGGGTTTATGTGCTGGTCATGTCAGGGGTCTTCACGGTGTCTGTGTGTCTAATAATATAAGGGTTTGCCTGGGGTCTCTGTGTTAAAAAGGTTCAAAGCCTGGTTTGATTTTCCTGCTGCTCAGGTTGAGGGAATTCTGGTACTGTTCTGCTCAGGTTCGAATTCTGCAGGTAATTTCTTGTTGGTCAGGTTAGTACTCTCGGTATTTGTACTGGTCAGGTTGGGGGTCTGCCATGGGTGTCTATGCTCGTCAGAATTGTTGTTTGGGGATTTTGTGTGGGTCAGGTTGGAGGTCTGCAGGGGTCTCTGTACTGGTCGCAAGGCTCTCTACTTGGGGTTTCTATGCTAGTTGGGTTTTAGGTCTGCTGGGGGTCTCTTTGATTGTAATGTTGGGGGCCAGCCAGGGGTTTCTGTGATGTGTAGATTAGTAGTCATATTTAAATTTATGTGTCTGGTCACATGTATATATATATATACACATACATACATATACATACACATACATATATACACATACATACACATACATATATACACATATATACACATACATACACATACATATATACACATATATACACATACATACACATACACATATATGTTTATGTATATATACACACACACATACACACACACACACACACACACACACACACACACACACATATATATATATATATATTTTTTTTTTTCTTTTTGGTATGTGAGTAGCTCCCTGACTGGGAATCAAACCCAGGCCACAGCGCTGACAGTGCCAGCACCGAAGCCTTAAGCCACTACACCATCAGGGAACTCCCCGGTCATATTAAGCATATGCCAGAGGTCTCTGTACTCAAGTTGAAGGTCAGCCTGGGTTCTGTGCTGCACAGGTAAAAGATTTGCTGGGTTTCTCTGTGCTGGTAAGGTTGACAGTCTGGTTGGATCTCTGATGATGTTGTTAGGGAAATGGTAGAATACTATGCTTATCATTTTGTGGATCAGCAGAGGTCTCTTTGCTTTTCATGTTCAGGGTCTGCTGGAGTCTCTGTGATCATCACGTTAAGTGTTTGCCTTGATCTTTGTTCTGGTCTGGTTATGGAAAGGCTAGGGGTCCCTGTTCTCAGGTGAGGATTCGTTAGGGGTCAATGTGCTAATAAGGGTGGAGGTCATCTCAAGGTCTCTATGCTGCTTTGATGGGGGTATTCTGGAAATCTCTGTGCTCAGTGAGCTTTGGGGGCTGCCTTTGGTCTCTGTCTTGGTCATGTTTGGGCTCTGCTTGGGTCTCTGTGCTGGTCACAGGGATATCTGCCTGGGGACACTATTTTGTAAGGTTGTAGGTCTGCTAGGGGTCTGTGTGCTGTTCAATTTTGGAATCTGTCAGGTGTATTTTGCTTGTCCAGTTAAAGTCTGGTGGTGATTTTGTGCTGGTCGTGATGTATTTCTGACTGAGGACTCTGTGCTAATAAGGTTGAAGTTCTGCCTGGAGTCTGTTTGATGGTCAAGATGGGGTCAGCCTGGGGACTCTCTGCCTGGTCAGGTTTCAGATCTTCCTGAAGTCTCTCTACTGGTCAAGTTTGGTGTCTTCCTAGGATCTCTGTGCTGGACTGTTTTGGGTTCTGCTGCGGGTAATTGTGTTAGTAAGGTTGGTGGTCTTTCTGGGGTCTCAATGAGATGTCAATTTGGATCTTCAGGGGTCTCTGCACTTTTCAGGTTGAAGGTTTGCATGGGGTCTCTGTGACCAGTCTGGTTGAGGTTTTTCCTGAGGTCTTTGTGCTGGTGTATTTGAAAATGTGCTGCTGTCAATGTGGTGGTCACACTTTTTGTTTGCCGTGAGTCTTTATATGGGTCATGTTGAAGGAATGCCTGCTAACACTGCTCATCAGTTTGGGGTCTGTTTTGATCTCTCTGGTGATCAGTATGGAGGACTGATGGGGTACTTTTCCTATCAGGATACGGGTCTTCTGGGGATGTCTTTGCTGGTCAGGTTCCAGGTCTGCTTTGGTCCCTCTGCTTATGTTCAGTGTCTGCATGTGGTGTCCGTCCTGGTCAGGTTGGAGGTTAGCTGGAGGTTTCTGTACTAGTTAGGTTTTACGTCTTATGAGGGTCTCTGAGCTGGTGAGTTTTGCAGTCTGCCTGGGGATTCTGTGCTGATCAGGTTAAGCTCTGTTGGGTGTCTCTATTCCTAGTCACATTTGGAATCTGCCTGGAGTCTGTCCTGGTTAACATTCGGGTCTGCTGGTGTCTTTCTCTTGCTCTTGGGGGTGTCTGAGATTTCTGTTCTGGTCACCAGAGTTCTGAATTGAAGGCTGGGTTCTGGTTTCATTGGTGTTCTGCTATGTCTCTCTATGATGGTCAGGATTGTGGTCTTCTAGTGCTCTCCGTGATGGTCAGGTTGAGAGTTGGTCTGGAGGCTCTATGATGGTCATTTGGGGGTTCTGTCAGGGCTATGTCTGCTGTGTAGGATGGGGATATACCTGAGATCTTTTTGCCTATTCAGGTTGGGTGTCTGCTTGATGTATCTGTACTGGTCTGTTTGGGGATTCACTGGGACTTTCTGCTGGTCAGATTAATGGATGGCTGTGTACTATGCTTGTCATTTTGGATGTTTTCTGGGGGTCTTCTTGTTCAGGTTTCAGGTCTGCAGGGTTCCCTGTGCTCGTCATGTTGAGTTTATGCCTGAGGTTTCTGCGTTGATAAATTTTGTGGTCACTGGGGGGCCTCTGTTCTGGTCAGGTTGGAATCAGCCAGGGATTTCTGTGCTTGGCAGGTTGGAGTTTGTTTCGATATCTTTGTTCTGGTCAAGTTGATGCTCTCTGAGATTTTTCTGTGCTGATTAGTTTGGTATCCTTCTGGGCTTCTCTCTTCTGGTCAGGTTTGGGGTCTCCTGTGTGTCTATGTGTTGGTCAGTTTTGGAACCTTTCTGGGATCTGTGTGTTCATGAGGCTGGAGGTTTGCCCTGGGTCTCTGTGCTGGTCAGTTTGAGTGTCTGCCTGAGTTCGTTGTGGCTGGTCATGTTGAGAGTCTGCCTTGAGTCTTTGTGCTGGTCTGCTTATGAGTCTGCCAGCGGTTTATGTGCTGGTCTTGTCAGGGGTCTTCTGGGTGTGTGTGCGCCCACACCCAGAAGTAGTAATAAGTGACTGGCTGGGATCTGTTCAGGTCGGGTGTCCTCTTGAGTTCTCTATGGCTCGTCATGTTGAAAGTTTTCCTTTGGTTTTAGTGCAGGTCTGGTTATGGTTATGGATCTTCCAGGGGTTTATGTGGTTGTTATGTCATGGGTCTTCTTGGTGTCTCTGTGTCGAGTATGATAAGGGTCTGTCTGGCATCTCTGTATTGGTCTGGTTTGACATTCCTTTTCCTCAGGTTGGGGGACTTCTGGGTCCTCTTCTGTTCAGGTTGGTTTCTTATGGTGATTACTTGCTGGTCAGGTTGAAGGTCTATTTGTTGTCTCTGGGTTGGTCAGGTTGGGGGTCTGCCAGAATGTCTGTGCTGTTCAAAATTGTTTTTTGCCTGGGGAATCTGTGATTGTCAGGTTGAGGGTGTGCTGGGGTCTCAGTGCTGGACATTGGACTCTCAGACTGGTCTCTTCGTTCTGGTGAGGTTTAATGTCTGTTGAGGGACTCTGGGCTGGTCAAGTTGGGGATCTGCCAGGGGTCTCTGTGCTGATCAGGTAAAAGGTGATACTGAGATTTATGTGCCAGTCACATTAAGGTTATGCCAGGAGTCTCTGTGTTGTGCAGGTTGGAGGTCTGCCTGGCTTTTCTGCTGCACAAATTAGGGGCCTGCTGGGAGTTTCTGTGTTGGTCAGGTGGGCATTCTGGTTGAATCTCTGTTGGTGTTTTTAGGAACATGGTAGGGTAGTCTGATCAGGTTGGGGGTCAGCCGGTGTCTCTTTGCTTTTCATGTTCCAGGACTGCTAATGTGTCTGTGACCATCACGTTAAGTGTATGCCTTGATCTCTGTGCTGGTCAGGTTCAGGGAGGCTAGGGTCTCTGTTCCCACTCAGGTATGGATCAGCCAGGGTTCTATGTGCTACTCAGGTTGTAGGTCATCTCAAGGTCTTTGTGCTGGTCAGATAGGGGTCTGCCTTGGGACTTAGTTCTGATATGTTTAGGGGTGTTCTGGGGATCGCTGTGTGGTGTGAGGTTATAATGGTGTCTTTGGTCTCTGTCCTACTCATATTAGGGTTCTGATTATGTCTCTGTGCTCGTAACAGAAAATTGGACTGGGCACACTATTTTGGCAAGGTTGCAGGTCTGCTGGGTGTCTGTGTGTTGTTCAGGTTGGGGATCTGTCAAGTTTTCCTTTGCTAGTTCAGTTGGGGTTCTCAGCAGGTGTCTCTACTGGTCAAGTTTTTTTTTTCTGACTAGGGTCTCTGTGCTGGTCAGATTGGGGTCTGCAGGGTATCTGTGGGCTGTTCAGGATGGGGTCTCTATGTCTGGTCAGGTTAGAGGTCCACCTAAGGTCTTTTTGCTGATCAGATTGGGGATCTTTCTGGGGTCTCTACCCTCATGTATTTCAAAGTCTGCTGGTGTCTCTGTGGTGGTCACACTTAGTGTCTGATTAGGGTTGGTATGGTGGTCATGTTGAAAGTATGTCTGGGGACACAGGCCTGGTCAGGTTGGCCCCTCTTATAAACTCTCTACTGGTAATGTTTGGTTACTGATGGGTTCCTGTGCTTATAGTGTTGGGGGTCACCCGTGGGTGACTTTGCTGGTGTGGTCTGCTGGGGTCCCTGTCTTGATCAGGTTGGAGGTTGGCTATGGGTCTCTGGGCTGGTCAGGATTTGAGATTGTTGTGTGTCACTTTGCTGGTGAGTTCTGGAGTATATTGGGAGTTTCTGAGCTTTTCAGCCTAGGGGTGGTCTGGGGGTCTCTCTGTTGGTCAGGTTGGGGGTATGCATTGGATCTCTTTGCTGGTCAAATTTGTTTACTGCCTGGGGAAACTTTGGTGTTTAGGAGAGGGGTCTGTAGGGGTGTTTCCGTTCTTAGTTATATTTGAAATCTGCCTTGGGTCAGTCCTGGTCAGGTTTGGGGTCTGCTGGGATGTTTCTACTGACCTCATTTGTGCCTGGGTTCTCTGATCTGGTCACTTTGGATGTCTGCATTGGGGGCTCTGCTCTGTCCAGGTTGAGGGTCAGCTGGGGCTCTCTGCAAGGGTCAGTTTTGGGGTCTGCTGGGTCTCTCTGTGATGGTCACATTGGGGGTCTAACAGGAGTCTTCATGATGACCATTTTTGGGTTCTGCTAGGAATCTCTGTGCTGATTAAAATGGACATGTGCTAAATATCTTTGTATGCCTTGTCAGTTTGGGGGTCTTTGTAGGCATTCAATTTGTGGGTTTCCCTGGGTTTTCTGTGCTGGTGAGGTTGGAGATTGCCTGGGGTCTCTGTGCAGGTACACTGGGAATCTGATTTGGGTATCAGTTCTGGTCTATTTGGAGATTTGCTATGATTGAAATTCTGATCAGGTTAGTGAACTGCTGAGTATGGTGGTTGTCGGATGTATGCTGGGTGTCTCTTACCTGGTCAGGTTCCAGGTAGTCCGTGGTCTTTGTGCATGTCATGTTAAATTTCTACCTGAGGATTTTGTTTTGTTCAAGTTTAAGTTTGTTTTGTGGTTTCTTTTCTGATTTGTTGGGTTCAATGGGAGGTGCTGATGCTTGGTAGGTTGGGGTTATGCTGGGGTATCATTCTTCCCAGTCATATATGGAATCTACCTGGAATCTGTGCTGGTCAGATCTGCTGGTGTCTCTCTGCTGGTGTCTCTCACATTAAAGAACTGCTTTTAGTCACATTTTGGATCTGTTTTGTATGCTCTCTTCTGGTCAGATTGGGGCCTGGGGGGTTTTCTGTGATAGACAGTTGTGGGATCTGCTGGGGCTCCATGTGTTGTTCAGACTGGGTGCTTTCTCAGAGTCTCTATGCTGGTCATTTGAAAGTTCTGTCTGGGTACTCTATGGTGTTTGAAATGGGGATGTTTTGTAGATACTTGTGCCTGCTCAGGTCTGGGTATTTGTTCTGGTCTGTTTAACAATTTACTGGGTTTTCTCCAATGTTCAGGTTAACGTATTTTTAGGTACTTTACTTGTCCAGCTGGGTGTCTTCTGAGGGTCACTTTCCTGGTCGTGTGCCAGGTCTGCATTTGTACCTGTGCTAGTCATGTTGAGTTTTTTCCTGAGGTCTCAGTGTTGGTCAAGGTTGAAGTTGGTTGTGGGTCTCTGTTCTGGTCACGTTACAGTTCTGCTTAGGGTCTTTACACTGGTCATGTTTGGGTATTCTGGATGTTTCTGTGCTGATTATTTTAATGTCATTCTTGTGTTCTCTGTTCTGGTTAGATTTGGGGTCTTCTGGTGGTCTTTGTGCTGCTCAGGTTGAGGGTCTGCCTGGGACCTCTGTGGTAGTGAGTTTGAAGGTCTGCCTAGGATCCCAGTGCAGGTCAGTCTTGAGATCCACACGGTGTTTTTCTAATGGTCAATTTGGCTCTGTTTAAAGTCTTTGTACACAATAACGTGGGGGTTTATATTGAGTCTCTGTTCTGGTGCGGTTGGAGATTCCCTGGTGTCTCTGCTGGTCAGTTTTGATGTCTGCCCAGGCTCTCTGTGCTTGTCATTGTAAGAGTCTGCGTTTGGACTCTGTGCTGGGCAGCTGAAGGGTTACACTGTTATTTATGTGCCTGAGCATATTGAGAATCTGTCCTGTGTCTCAGTGCTAGTCTTGTTATGGACCTGCCAGGAGTTTTTCTGGTGGTCATGTCCAGGGTCTTCTAGATGTTTGTGTTCCAAGTAATGATTAGGAATTACCTCCGGTCTCTGAGATGGTCACATTGGATGTTTTCTTTGATCTTCCTGGTGCTCAAGTTTGGGGACTTCTGGGTACTCTTCTGGTCAGGTTGGTGTTCTTCTGGTGATATCTTATGGTTCAGGTTAGAGGGCTACTGGAGCTCTCTGTGCTCATCAGTTCACATTCTGCGAGTTGTATCTCTACCAGTCAGAACTGCTGTCAGTGTGCAGAATCTGTGCTGATCAGATTTGGGGTCTCCTGTGGTCTCTCTTTTGGTCACAGGGTCCTTTGCTTGGGTTCTCTGTTCTGGTTACATTTGAGGTCTGCTGGGGGTCTCTGTGTTGGTTAGGTTGGGTGTCGTCCACGGATATCTGTGATGGTCATGGTAGGGGTGATCCTGGGTTTTATGTGACCTGTCATGTTAAGGGTATGCTAGAGGGGTCTGTGCTGCTCAGGTTGCAAGTCTGCCCAGGTTCTCTATTGTACAGGTTATGGGATGCTGGGAGTCTCAGTGTTGGTCAGATTTAAGGTCAGGTTGGAGCTCTGCTGGTGTTGTTGGAGAAATTGTAGAGTACTGTGCCCATCAAGTTGACTGTCAACATGGGTCTCTTTGCATCTCGGGTCCCAGGTGTTCTAGAGTCTCTGGAATTATTATGTTAAGTTTGTGCCTGGAACTCTCTGCTGGCCAGATTACAGGGAGTCTAGACGTTTGTGTTCCCAGTCAGGTAAGGATCGGCCAGTGGATTCTGTGGGAGTCAGATTGGATATCACCTCAGAGACTCTCTACTGATCAGGTTGGGTGTCTTCCTGAGAACTTAGTGCTGGTCAGAATTGGTGTCTTCTGGGATGGCAGTGCTCAAAGAGTGTTGGGAGTAAACTTTGGTATCTGTCTTGGTCATGTTTGAAGTCTCCTTGTATCTTTGTGATGGCTACAGAAATATCTGCCTTGGGACTCAATTTTGGTTAGGTTGCAGTCTTCTTGGGGTCTGTGTGCAGTTCAGGTTGCGAATCCATCAGGTGTGTTTTTGCTCATCAAATTGATGTTCTACTGGTGTTTTTGTGCTGGTTGTGTTTCTTCCTGACGTCTCTGTGCTGGTCAGATTGGGAGGCCTGTAGGTAGTCCATGTGCTGCTCAGTATTGGAGTCAGCCTGGGTTCTTTGTGCTATGAAGCGTGGGTGTCTGCCTAGGATATGTGGGCTGGGATGGCTTGGGGGCTGGCTAGGGGAAATTATGTTGGTAAAATTGGAAGTAGTCCTGGGGTGTCTAAAGCATGTTATTTTGGGGGTTTCAGAGGTCTCTGCTTGTCACGGTGGGTCTGCATTGAGTCTCTTTGCTGGTGAGTTTTCTAGTTTTCTGGACGTTTCTGAGCTACTCAGCCTACAGATATCCTGGGGGTCTTAATGCTGATTATGTTGGAGGTTCTCCTAGGGTCTCTCTGCTGGTCAAATTGGTTGTCTGCCTGGGGAACCTGTGCTGGTCAAGTGAGGGGTGTGCAGCAGGTCTCCATTTTCAGTCACATTTGTAATCTGCCTAAGGTCTGTTCTGGTCAGGTTCAGGATCTGCTGCTGTGTTCCCTGTGGGTTCATGTGTTCTGGCAGTGTCTGTTCTGGTGATGATGTAGTTCTACATTAAGGGCTCAGTTGTGGTCAGGTTGCGGGTCTGCTGGGACCCCTGTGCTGATCAGGTTTGGGGTCTGCTGGCAATTTGGGGGTTCTATTACGGTTCTCAGTGCTTGTTAATATTGTGATGTGCAAGAGATTTTTTTGCCTGGATAAATTAGGCGTTTGCTTGGGGTATCAGTGCTGGTCTGTTTGGAGATTTGCTGAGGTAGCACTTCTCATGAGGTTAATGGACTGCTGTTTATTGTGCTTGTCATGCTGGGTGTATGCTGGGGGTCTCTTTCCTGGTCAGGTTCCAGGTCTGCAGGGGTTCCTGTGCTTGTCATGTTGAGTTTCTGCCTACTGCCTCTGTGTTTGTCAAGTTCAAGCACAGTGTGAGCTCTCTGTAATAGTCAGGTTGGGACCCATCAGGAGTTTCTGTGCTCGGGAGTTTGGGGTTCTATTGGGGGTCTCTCTTTGCAGTTACATTTGAAATCTCCCTCGGGTCTGTCCTGGTCAGGTTTAGTGTCTGCTTGTGTTTCTCTGATGGTGTCGAGTGTGCCTGGCGTCTGCATCCCTTTCACCTTGGATGTCTTCATTGTGAGTATAGTTCTAGTCAGGCTGGGGTATGCTAGGGCTCTCAGTGATGGTCAAAGTGGGGCCTCCACGAATTTTTTATGCTGGTCATTTGGGGATTCTGTCAAGGTACTCTGTGCTGGTTGTGATGGGGATGTGCTGGAGATCGTTTTTTCTGTTCAGCTAGGGTTTCTACTTGGGGTATCTGTGTTGGTCTGTTTAAAGATTTGCTAGGTTCTCTTTGTCGCTCAGGTTAAGGTACTGTTGGGTACTGTATTTGACAGGTTGAGTGTCTTCTGGGGGGCTCTTTTGTACTTAGATTTCAGGTCTTCATGTGTCTCTGGGCTTGACATGACGAGTTTCTTCGTAAGGTCTCTGTGTTAATGAACTCTGAGGGTGACTGTTGATCTCTGTTTTGTTCAGGTCAGCATCAGTCAGGGGTCTCTGTGCTGAGTAGGTTTGGGTTCTGCTCAGGGTTTCTGAACTGGTCAGGTTGAAGTATTCTGGGAAATTTTGTGTGGATTAATTTCAGGTATTGCTGGGATTCTCTGTTCTAATTGAGTTTGGGGTCTCCTGATAGACTTCCTGCTGGTCTGGTTGGGGGTCTTCCTGGGGCCTGGGTTGTCGTGAGTTTGGATATCTGCCTAGGTAGTCTGTTGTCATCAGAGTCGAGATCTTAATGTGTTTTTTGTGCTGGTCAGTTTTGCTATCTGCTCAGCGTTCTTGTATTTAGTCAACTTGGGAATTTATTATAGGTCTCTGGAGGTTGTCTGGGGTCTTTGTTCTGGTCAGTTTTGAGGTCTGCTTGGGGTGTTTTCTTGTCATGTTTTGTTTCTACCCTGGGTCTCTGAGGTAGTCAGATTAGCGGTCATACTAAAATTTATATGTTCGGTCATGTTGAGAGTCCTCCTTTCGTCTCTGTGCTGGTCTCGTTTTGGGCCAGCCAGGTGTATATGTACTGGTCATGTCAAGAGTCTTCTGGGTGTCTCTGTGCCCAGTAATGGTAAGGGTCTGACAGTGCTGACTGTGCTTGTCAGGTTGTAGCTCTGGTATGATCTTCTGGGTGCTAAGCTAGAAGAAGTCCTGGGTACTCTCTTGTCAGGTTGGGGTTCTTCTGGTGATTTCTTGCTGGTAAGGTTAGAGGTCTACTGAGGGTTTCTGTTCTTGACAGGTATTGGGACTGTCAGGTATGTCATTCCAGGTCAGAATTGGTGTTTGTCTAGGGAGTCAGTGCTGGTCAAATTGGGGCCTGCTGAAGGTCACTGTGCTGGTCTAGTTTGTAGTCTACTGGGGGTTTCTTTGCTGGGGTGTTCTGGGCTGTTCTGGGGGTCTCTGTGCTGCTCAGTTTGGGGGTCTGCTTATTGTTGCTGTGCCAGTCAGATTAAGTATCTAACTGGGGACTCTCTGCTGGTTACATTAGGGGTCTGCTGAAAGTCTCTGCTTTCAGTCACATTTGAAATCTTCCTGAGGTTTCTCATAGTGATTTTTGGTGGCTGCTGATATTATTCTGCTTGTCCTGTGTGTGCTTGGGGTCACTGTACTGGCCACAATGTAGGGCTGCATTATGGTCTCCGTTCTCATCAGGTTGGTGTTCTGTTGGTCTCCCTGTGATGGTCAGGTCTGGGGCTTTCTAGGTCTCTCTGGATGGTCAGGTTGTGTGCCTGCCAGGAGTCTATGTGCTGGTCATTTGAAAGTTCTGTCTGTGTTCTCTGTGGTGGTTGAAATGGGAATGTTTTGTAGATCCTTGTGCCTAGTCAGGTCTGGGGTCATCTTTTGGTACTTGTTCTGGTCTGTTTAAAAATTTACTGGGTTTTCTCGGATGCTCAGTTGAATCGATTGTTAGATACTTTACTTGTCCATTTGAGTGTCTTCTGAGGGACACTTTTCTGGTCTGCATTTCCAGGTCTGTGTTCCAGGTCTGCATTTCAACCTGTGCTAGTCATGTTGAGTTTCTTCCGGAGGACTCTGTGTTGGTCAAGTTTGAAGTTGGTTGTGGGTCTCTGTTCTGGTCATGTTGGGATAAGTCTGAGGTCTCTGTGCTGTGCTGGTTAGGGTTCTTCTGCTCATGGTCTTTGCGCTGGTCAAGATCGAGTTTTCAGGAAGTTTTTGTGCTGATTATTTTAATGTCCTGCTGGCATTCTATGTTCTGGTTAGATTTGGGTTCCTCTGGTGGTCTTTGTGATGCTCAGGTTGAGGGTCTGCCTGAGACTCTGTGGTCGTGAGACCGAAGGTCTGCCCAGGGTCACGGTGTTGGTCAATATTGAGATCCACATGGTGTTCTCTGCTGGTCAGTTTGGCTTTGTTTTAACATCTTTGTCCCCAATCCTGTGGGGGTTTATATTGGTGTCTGTGTTAGTGAGGTTGAAAATTTCCTGGTGTCTCTGTGCTGCTCAGTTTTGAGGTCTGCCTGGGGTCTCTGTGCTTGTCATTTTAAGAGTCTGCATTTTATCTCTGTGCTGGCCAGCTGAAGGGTTATGCTGGTATTTGTGTTCCCAGGCATATTGAGAATCTGCCCTGTGTCTCACTGCTAATCTTGTTATTGACCTGCCAGTAGTGTTTGTGGTGGTAATGTCTGCAGTCTCCTAGTTCTCTGTGTGCCAAGTAATGATTAGGAACTTTCTTGGGTCTCTGAGATGGTCACATTGAATGTTTTCTTTGATCTTCCTTGTGCCCACGAATGGGGACTTCTGGGGACTATTTGCATTAGTTTGGAGTTCTTCTGGTGATTTCCTATGGCTCAGTTTGGAGGACTACTAGGGGTCTTTCTGATTAGCAGGTTCAGATTCTGCAAGTGGTATCTCTACAAGTCAGAATTGTTGTTTGTCTGGGGAATCTGTGCTAATCATATTGGGGGTCTGCTGTGGTCTCTTTCTTGGTCACAGGGTTCTTTGCTTGTGTTCTCTGATCTGGTTATGTTGGAGGACTGCTGGGGGTCTCTGTGTTGGTCAGGTTGTGTGTCTCCCACCGATCTCTGTTATGCTCATGGTAGGGGTCATCTTGGGATTTGTTTAACCTGTAATGTTAAAGGTATGCTAGGGGTGTCTGTGATGCTCAGGTTGGAAGTCTGCCCAGTTTCTCTGCATCACAGGTTGCGGGGCTGCTGGGAGTCTCTGTGCGGGTCAGGTTGCAGTTCAGGTTGGATCTCTGCTGTGTTGTTGGGGAAATGGTTGGGTACTGTGCTGGTCAGGTTGACTGTCAACATGGGTCTCTTTGCCTCTCAGGTCCCAGGTGTTCTAGAATCTCTGGGATTATCATGTTAATATTGTTCCTGGAACTCTCTGCTGACCAGGTTACAGGGAGTCTAGTGGTCTGTGTTTCCAGTCAGGTCAGGATTGGCCAGTGGATTCTGTGCGAGTCAGATCGGATATCAGCTTAGAGTCTCTCTACTGATCAGTTTGGATGTTTTCCTGAGAACTTAGTGCTTGTCCGGATTGGTGTCTTCTGGGCATTCCTGTACTCAAAGAGTGTTGGGGGTAGCCTTTGGTCTCTCTCCGGGTCGTGTTTGATATCTGCTTAGATCTTTGTGCTGGCCACAGACATATCTTCCTGAGGGCTCATTTTTGGTTAGGTTACAGTCTTCTTGGCATATCTCGGCAGTTCAGGTTGCGAAAACATCAGGTGTGTTCTTGCTCATCCAATTGAGGTTCTCCTGGTTATGTTGTTCTGGTCATGTGTTTCCTCCTGACATCTCTGTGCTGGTAAGATTGTGGGTCTGCATGTACTCTGTGTGCTGGTCAAAACTAGAGTCAACCTGGGGTCTCTATCATCCAGCTATTAACCTTGGATATCTGTCTTGGGTCTCTGCTGACAATGTTAGAGGTCGGCTGAAGTAATTGTGTTGGTAAGGTTGGTGGTGGTCCTGGGGTGTCTATGGCATGTTATTTTGGGGCTTTCAGAGGTCTTTCTGCTTGTCAGGGTGGTGGTCTGACTGGGTTCTCTTTGCTGGTGAGCTTTTTTGGTTTTCTGGAAGGTTTTGAGCTACTCAACCTAGAGGTATTCAGGGTGTCTTAATTCTGGTTATGTTAGAGGTTTGAATAGGGTCTCTCTGCTGGTCAAATTGGTTGTCTGCCTGGGGACTCTGTGATGGTCATGTGAGGGGTCTGCAGCAGGTCTCCGTTTTCAGTCACATTTGGAATCTGCCTAAGGTCTGTTCTTGTCATGTTCAGAATCTGCTGGTGTCTCACTTGTGGGTTCATGTGTTCCTGGGATGTCTGTTCTAGTCATGATGAAGGTCTGCATTAAGGGTTCTCTTCTGGTCAAGTTGGGGATCTTCTGGGTCTCCCCGTGATTATCATGTTTGCAGTTTGCAAGGAGACCCTATGCTGGTCATGTGGTGATTCTATTAGTGTTCTCTGTGCTTGTTAAAATTCCAATGTGCTGGAGATCTTTTTGTCTGACAAGGTTAGTGGTTTGCTTGGGCTATGTTTACTGGTCTGTTTGAATATTTGCTTAGAAACAAAAGCATTTATTATCTGATTTTAAGAACAAGTTTAGGGATATTGTCTTGGATTAAATCCTCAACTACTATGGAGTAATTTTCACATGTGGTAGGAAATGGTTCCTCACACACTTTGAAAGTACTACAAGAGTATACAAATATTTAATATTTTTTCATTTGGAAGCATGTGAGTAACTCAACTTTCCAATGCTGACTGGGTACATGTCCTCTACTTTGGTGTGTGGGAAAGGTAGGTGGACATATCTATGGTGAGAGACAAAATAGCCAATAGGACAGTCACATGTAATATTTTTGTAGGTTTGTGGAAAAATTGAAGCCAAAAGTAAGGGTTTTTAGCAGCTGTGTTAAAGGCTTATGTCCTACATGAAAAGGGTTGTTGGTGGATTAGAGGATGGGATGATGTTCAGCCTTGGGCAAGAAATGTCATCCTTTTTAGAAGCACCCTGAGGCCTTCAGATTTAACCCCCAATGTTAAGAGAGATGGCCGCTCCTCTGAAGCATAAGTTACCTTCAGGGGAGGGAACAGGAGCAGCTGGCAGGCTGGGGCAAGGTGAAATGCTACAGCCCTGCCTTCCCTGTACACAAAATTATTGCCATAATTAAAAGTGTTCTCGTCTCTCTAATGCCTCCAGCAATGTAATTACTGCTGTCTTGGGCTTCTGGACCACCAATAATAATCAGTGAATTAGAGATCCATTAGTTATAGGTGATTCTTCAATAAAGAGGAATTCCATTCTTTCCAGATGAGGCATGGCTATGTATTTTGTGAAAAACATATTTCAAACCAGTGCTTATGTTAATTAAAGATTACTCACCAAAGTGAAGACTCTTGTTAAGACAATGAGTTCAGCCTTTTGAGACATCATACCAAGTAGGAGTAAATGAGTTTCAAGAACATAATGAGAAGAGACAACAAAATATTCTGTGTGTCTTTTTTCCTCAAGTGAAAAATAGCTACTATCCATGAACCCAGTGTGTATTGCAGTGGAAAGGTGTTGGTAGGTGAAGTTAGATAAATGGGGTCTTTTGAACTCTAAGATCTCAGTACAGAAATTGGTGAGAGATTGGTCTAGGGGAGGTAGAGGAGAGACTGGGTTTAGAGAAGGGCAGTTTTATAGTCTAATGTGAAGTGATTCAATAAAGAGGTGTAATTGTTGGGTTCTGACTGAGGACAGGGATTGTAGAGCCTTGTGGTTGAGAAGGTTCAACAAATTGTGGGGAGAATATCCAGCGATGTGTTGGCCAAAAGTAAGTGTGTGGCTCTCTATTTAAAAAGCCAATGCATCCAGGGTCCTCAGGCATGAAATTCAGGCATAGACAGTGGAGTCTAGCTGTTTGGATAAATATGCATCAGCATATATGGAAGTTCCAACTCTCGGTTCCAGCAACCCTATGGTCTTACCATTACTTTTATCAGTGTCAAGATTGGAAGGGAACTTAATATCCAACAGGGTGACAATGGGACCATAGATAAGGGACAGTTGAAGCTACTGAAAGGAGGAATTGAGCTTAAGGGAAGGTTCTACAGGTTCCGTAAAAGACCTCTTTGTTGCCTAGTAGACAGGATGAGCTAAAATGCTAAAATTTGAGTACCAATTCAAAACTATTAAGTGAACCAAAGATAAGAAAATACAAGTAATCTCCATATAACACAGTTGTTGGGGTCCTAAAACTGCTGTGTTATACAAAACTGTGTTATAGGAAGCAGAGAAGTAGAATGAAGCATTGGGTTAGGTGCCAAAAGTCAGAAAAAAAATACTTTTATATATTTAGAAGAGAATTATTTTTATTAAAGTAATTTTTCACCTATATATAACGTAATAAAACTAAAAGAAAGTTTTATTACTCCATTTCAAAATAGATTTACAATTCTAATTCATTTTAAAAATTTAGAGTCAAATCTGATATGACATCCATGCTAAAGTTAAAAATTATTAAATGAGATATTTTGTGCTCTTCGAAGCTCTTACTACGTTCTGTGGTATTATGTGATTTCCCTTTTTTTCTTTTATTGTTAGACTTATTTGTGTGATATTTGTTAGCAAGTATTACATAGGTTCCAGTTATACAATTTTATTTTATTTTTTAATTCATTTTTATTGTTAGACTTATTGGGGTGACATCTCTTAGCAAGGATTACATAGGTTTCAGGCATACAATTCTACAGGGCATTGTCAACTTGATGTATAATGAGTTCACCACCTAATGTGACTTTTCTTTCCATCACCTTATATTTAGCTTCCCCCCCTCCTCTCCCACCCCCTCCCCTTTCTCCCCTCCCTAACCCACTCGTACCCAAATAAACATTAAACTATCGATTGTGTCCATGGGTTATTTGTTTGTTCATTTCTTTTTTCTTTGCTTTCAGTTTTATATTCCGCATATGAGTGAAATAATGCAGTCCTTTGTTTTTTCTGTCTGGCTTATTTCACTTAGCATGATGATCTCCAGGTTCATCCATTTTGTTGCAAATGGCAATATTTCATCTTTTCTTACAGCTGAGTAATATTCCATTGTGTATATGTACCACAGCTTCCTTATCCAGTCATCTGTCGCAGGGACCTTTGGTTGTTTCCATGTTTTGGCCACGTGAACAGTGCTGCAATGAACATTGGAGTACATAAGTCTTTGTGGACAAAGGTTTTTAAGTTCTTTGGGTAGATCCCCAGAAGGGGGATTGCTGGGTCAAATGGTAGCTCCATTCCCAATTTTCTGAGGAACCTCCACACTGCCTTCCACAGTGGCTGTACCAGTTTGCACTCCCACCAGCAGTGTACCAGAGTTCCTTTTTCTCCACATCCTCTCCAGCACTTGTTATTCCTTGTCTTGTTGATAATAGCCATTCTCACAGGTGTGAGGTCGTATCTCATTGTGGTTTTGATTTGCATTTCCCTGATAGCTAATGAGGATGAGCATTTTTTCATATGTCTGTTGGCCATTTGTA
>PVJL010014786.1:0-26653 GCA_004026885.1 Lyroderma lyra
CTCTCTCTCTCTCCCTCTCTCTCTCTCTGTCCCTCTCTCTCTGTCCCTCTCTGTCCCTCTCTCTCTGTCCCTCTCTCTGTCTCACACTCACACTCACACACACACACTCACACACACTCACACACACACTCGCCAGTCTCAGCTGCTCCCCTGCTGCCATGTCGGCCTTGGTGAGTGTCCCCAGGGCAAGATCAACAGTAACCCAAGCCCTGAGCCCTCTCAGTATCGGTGGGAAGTTTGCCATGTGGAGCTTGACTGACACAGGCCACACAAACCAGTTTGATGGGAGGGAGCGGTGACACACGCGGGCTGCACGGAGGTTCCCTCACGCACCCGGCGGGGGGCTCGGGGGGCTCGCAGTCGTTGCCGTCCGACACTGTTTGGTCTCATTGTCCGCCGCCCGAGACAGCGAGCCGGGCCCGGATCACCTGCCTGCGCGCCTGCCCGTGGGCCGTCCGTTTCGCTGCGGGTGAACCGAGCTGGTCGGCCGTGGGCGACGGCCTTAGCACTCCCGTGCTGTCCTCCGGGGCGGTGACCGTCCAACCACGGAGGCAGAGACTTCACTTTCAAATCGCTCGTGGAAGGGAAGCAGCGCCCCCGGGAGTCACGGCTCGGAATTACGTCATTGAGAAACGCCAGGCGGAGTCCCGAAATCCGGTCCACGTTTGGGGAGGACCAGCGACCTAAGGAGCACGGGTGTCTGCGGGGACCCAGAGGGTGTCACCCCGCCGCCTCGTGACCTCCGCTGGCGAACCTCACCCCCACGAGCCTCAGGTCGCCCACCTGGAAACGGCCCTCCCCAGTCTGACTGCATCACGGGGGGGTGGGCACGTGCCTGCTCTGCACCCCCGAGGACCGTCCCCCACCGCCCCCCAAAATGCGCAGGGACTGGGTAACCCCCACCAAAGGCAGCTGGGATTTGGGGGAGTAAAAGAGAATCACAAAGAGAATCACCTGGTTGACCGGGTTCAAAACACACAAACAGATGCATCATCGGTTTTACAGTCACGTGTTTTAGCGTTCGGGTGTCCTGCCCTGTCCTGTCCTGTCCTGTCCTGTCCTGTCCTGTTCTGTCCTGTCCTGTTCTGTCCTGTCCTGTCCTGTCCTGTCCTGTCCTGTCCTGTCCTGTCCTGTCCTGTTCTGTCCTGTCCTGTCCTGTCCTGTTCTGTCCTGTCCTGTCCTGTCCTGTCCTGTCCTGCCCTGTTCTGTTCTGTCCTGTTTTCGGTTCATCCGTGGCTTTTGTCCTGAGCAGAAGGGACCGGTGCCGGACCAGAACGCCGGGCCGGCCGCCCCGATGGGTTTCGGCTCCGGCTGTGTGCACCGTCCCTGGGGGAGCTTCCTGAGAATGCAGGTCCCCGTGCCCAGCAGGGGTGCCTGTCTCCCGGGCTGCGGGTGGGTGCGGCTCCGGAACCACGCGGATGGTCTTGGGGATCCTCCTCTCCTCACCTTCGGGGCTCTCCTCACCCAAGCGGAAGGCAGGATGCTCGGACCAGACCTCGGGAGTCCCTCACTGTGGCAGGCGCGCTCTGGGCGCCCCCCGTTCGTGCCCCCGGCCCCCGGCGGGCCAGGCCCCTGGACAGGAGAAGCCGGACCCACGGCGTGAGCTTCGGACCGCGGAGCCGGGGGCCCGGGGCTGCCCGGTCTGACAACGGCCAGGACCGGGGCGCGTCCTGGGCTTGGAGAGGGCCCAGATGGCCGCTGCACGATGCTGAACGACAGGGGTGGGGGACCCGAGGAGTAAGGGACTGAGGGTGAAGAGAGACTCGGCTTTAATCTTTGTCCCCGAAGCTTATGACGGCTGATCAAAAACTACGGTGACAGGGGGTGCGGCTGCCCAGCGCCGCCCAGCAGAAAGGACCCTCGATGCAGGAAGTGGCGCCTCGAACCTCAGTGACAGTGTGTGACGAGCGTCAGCGTGCCCGGTGCGGTCAGTCGGTGGTGAGCTGTGGTTGAGAGAAGGGGTGTTTTCAAGTGTGCCGTGAATCATGGACCACGAACACGCATCGACACACATGTCTGTCACAGAAAGACACGACGGTGTGTCCTGGCTCACCTCATTCACTGGACTGGGCACCGTGCGACTTCTGGCTCCTCCCAAAGTCAAAATGACCCTGAAAAGTCAATGTTTTGAGTCGATTCAGGACACCGAGGCGGCCAGGACAGCACAACTAAAGACACTCACGAACGAGGACTTGCAGGACCGCCTCAGAAGGTGGCAGGGACGAGGGGACACGTGTCTTTGACTGTAATATTTTGTGTAAACGTTCATCATGGATCATTCCCCGTATTTTCAGCCCAAGAATAAACTGAGCTGCGATCTAACGTGAGGGCGAGGCCAGGGGCCTGGGGGTCAGACCCTGTGCCCCTGCCCTGCCCTCTGTGACTGGACTCTCAAGTCCAGGACAGCTGCTGACTTGCCTGGTCCTACACGCCTTGGTCCCCGAAAATGATGCTCCTCCGTCCCCACGGTGGCAGAGATGGCTTCGCTCAGGCCCCACACGTCCCAGTCTTGTCCAGGGCGACTCCGTCTCCTCAGAATCTGGACGTGGGACGGGGCTCGCGAACGGAGACACACGTGCACGTGGGAACAGCCACGCTCCTCCGTGTAGATGGTGAAAGAGGAAGCAAAAGGCGAACCAGGTCACGGAGAGGCAGAGGTGCAAGCTGGGGAGCGCGGAGGCTGCTCCGGGCCCCCGGGCCGTGGGTCCCATCGTCCCAGCTGCAATCCTGCCTCCGGTGTCCGCCACCCACGCCCCTTGCGTTAAGGTGGCTGCAGCTGGCTTCCGTACTCAGGATCACAGCAGCTCTAATGGCTTCGGTTGCCATGCGGGAGCCACTCTGCGTTTCTAGTCCAACGCGGGAGGAACTAGAGCTTTCCCAGGAAGGAAGCCAGCGGGAGGCCGGAGATCTGAGTTCCAGTCCTCCTTAGCACCCAGGGCCAGGACGAGCAGGGACTAGCTGGAGCTCTTACGGGGACCTCGCTTCCAGCCTTCACGGCTGGATGATATCGGGAAGGGTTGTGGGCCCGGTGGCTCTAACTGTAACGTGGCCGTGAAGGTCCGGTGACAGTGTCAGAGCAGAGCCACTCACCCTGCTGACCCCCCTGCCAGCCTTAGGTCCCACGCGCCTCTCTCTGTCATAGCGCGCGGCTGGGCACGCCCTGGCCAGCCCTCGTGTGGGACCCGCCGTGCTATCGAATCGAGCTTCCCCTGAAGGTTCGCACAGCACCCCATCCTGCACAGGAGCGGGGGCCCGCCCCGACCGACTGGAACAAAATGCAGCAAATGTTTAACGACAGCCACCCCAACGCCTCACCCTGTGCTCGCTTCGCTACTGTGTCCTGGAAGCCACCAGCCCCCGGGGACCTCAGCGGGGACGGGGCGGTGCAGGGGGAACCCCGCTATTTAACGCTGTGTCACCAAAGGGGGTAGCACGTTCCTGTTGCCCCACAGCCCGTCCAGCACTTGTTCGGCGTCTGCGGGCTCACGGCCACTCTCCCAGCTGTGAGGTGATGTCCAGTGTGGCTTTGATTTGCGTTTCCCGAAAGCTGCGACCACTGAGGACACGGGGGAGGCTCCTCAACTACGAACAGAGTTGCCCTGTGACCCGGCGATGCCCCTTCTGGGTGTGCACCCAGATAACCTGAAAACCTCAGTCTGCAGAGCGGCGTGCGCCCCGGAGTCCAGCGTAGCGCTGTGGACCGTGGCCAAGCCCCGGAAGCCACCAAAACGTCCTCTGACAGACGACGGGCGGGAGAGGCTGGTGCACGTCCGCGACGGACCGTCACTCGGCCGTGAGAAACGGTGCGACAGCGTGGATGGACCCTGAGACCATCATGCAAAGTGACATAAGCCAGACAGGAAAAGCCAGGAACCACGTGACCACTCACAGGTGCAACACGGAATCGAAAGCCACAGAGAACCAAAGTCACAGACACAGTCAGGAGCTTAGTGGTTCCCTGGGGGTAAGGGGACGGGGTGGGGGACCAGGGACAGGGACACAAGTACATGGTGACGGACAGGGAACTGACTCTGGGTGGTGGGCACCCAACACAGCACACGGATCACGCACTATAGAGCTACACCTGGGACCTGTGTCATTGTTTACTGATCAATGTCACCCCAATAAATTTAACAATAAAATCTGAAATAAAACCCCAGAAAGATAATAAAGTGACTATTGGGGCAACGGAATCCAAAGGGAAGTGAGTGTAGTTGACCCTGTGTGGAGTAGAGACAGAGTCCCTGGACGACAGCGAGTACGTGACAGTAAGTGACACTGATAGGTGACGGCTGAAGGCCAGGTGCCTGGTGCCTTACACAGGTGACTCGCTCCTCACGCCACGGCTCCGTGGTGCAGGTTCTGTCACCATCCTCTCCCTTGTCTGGCCCCCTCCGCACCCTTAGGACCACGCCGCACGCGATGGGATTTACTGGTGTGGCGTTCCTTTGCTTCTCTCTGTCCTCCTGGTGGGACAGACTCTTCTGAGGAGCAGGGAGTTTCGTTTTGTTCTGCTTGTATCCCAGCACTGAGGACACAGGCTGTGGGCTCCATAAATAGTGGTGACTGAACGACTGAGGGAAACTGAGGCCCGCTATGGCTCGTGCCTTGTCCCAACCACACATCCAGGGGGGCGGCGGTGGGGGAAGGGCAGCGGTGACGGTTGGATTGTGGGATGAAACCCAGAAAGTGCCCATGGACATGGCAGCTCTGCACAGGCCACCGAGAGGCCAAAGCCAGTGACAGGTCAGGGTCGCCTGCTGGGCGGAGTGTGACGAGGATCGGAGTCTTGAACCAGGAGCCCAAACCAGAAAAAGACCGTCTTCAGGTGACACGTGGAGGGCTAGAGGCAAAGGGGGTCGTGCCGGGTAGCAAGGGGGTGGGCCAGCGGGGGGGGCTCCGTAGATGAGAACTCGGGCTGAAGCCCCACGCGCCTCCCACCGAATTGCAGCGGGCCCCCCACGGTCTGCACGCGCACGGGATGCCCGGTGGGAGCTGAGGTGACAGCAGCCTCAAAGAACATCGAACACGGGTGACACTTACCTGGGCCCAAACTGAGCAAACGTGACGCGGGTGGAGTGTTCGTCAAAAAGGCAGAGGGCTGGGCCGCGCTCCCCGAAATCCCCGGTCAGTACGGCGAGGAGGGGGCCAGGGCTCACTGCGGTGACTCGGAGGTCCCCAGGCAGGCCACACCTGGGGCCACGTGAGCAAGAGCCCACTCGTGGGGTTCCGGGGGTGCACGCACCCCCTGGCTCATGGAATGAAAGTGTGTGACTTTGCACAGACGTAACTTCATTTTCTGGGGACAGGCTCCTTCTCGTGACACGACGCTCAACCACGGAAGCGGCACCTGTCCCTTGTCTTATGGAGGAGTTCCAGGGGGGGACCTGCCTGGCCCGCGCAGCTGGGGGTCAACAGCTGGGTCGGGGCACCCCACATTCCTCCTCGCAAGCCCCGCCCCTCCCTGCCCTGCAGATGGCAGGGGCGGAGGAGAGATGGGGGAACGGGACTAAGTATGTGGGGACAAGCCACCAAAGGCTTGCTGTGCCCATCTCAGCCCCTGGGGGTTACAGCAGCAGAGGGGACACCCGTGGACTCCGGCCTCCAGCAGGTCTGCGGCCGGCAGAGAGGGCACTTGAGACCTGCGGTGGCACGTGTGGCCTCTTCTCCGTCCCGGTGACGCAGCCCCTCCCGTCCAGGCCCCACCTGGCCCCCTGCCTCCCACCCAGTGGCCCGGTGCCACCTGCTGGTCACGGGCCAACCCCAGTGGGAGTCCGACCTGTCCATCTAAGGGGCGACCACGCAGGAAGGCGGGCCTGACGCCCTTTGTCCGCTGTCATGTGCGGACCCGCAGCTCCTCGTCTCCTTTGCGGCCGGGGGGGGGGGGCTCCGTGCACCCCCCCGCCCCCGACTCGGTGGCTCGTGACACTCCCAGTCGTCGCCGGTCTCCTCAATCTCGTTTGCCCACTCCGCTGGCCAAGCCCCTCTCTCCTCTGTCCCTGTCTTTCCCCTTGTCCCTTCTCCTTTCTGTCCTCCCCCTGAGCCCCGCACCTTAGACCTCCCCGGGCCCCCCCAGCTGCGCGTCGGCCGACAGCCGTCCTGGGGCCTGGGAGGGTGCCCGACCCCCTTTGCTCGGCCAACGCCGCCTGGGTTTCGGTGCCAGGTTGGTTCCGGGCAGATGGCCAGGACGGCTGGGGGCAGGCCGGGTCCCGCAGAGCACGCCGGAGGCGGAGGCCAAGCGAGACTCAGACGCCTCCCCGGGGACAGCCCAGGGAGCGCAGGAGCTGGCCGGGCCGGGCCGGCCTGGGGCCGGGGTGGGAGAGCTGACGGCCGCGGGCAGCAGGGCCGCAGGGCCGCAGGCCGCAGGGCAGCAGGGCAGCAGGGCTGCAGGGCCGCAGGGCCGCAGGCCGCAGGGCAGCAGGGCAGCAGGGCCGCGGGGCCGCGGGGCCGCGGGGCCGCAGGGCAGCAGGGCAGCAGGGCCGCAGGGCCGCAGGCCGCAGGGCAGCAGGGCAGCGGGGCCGCGGGGCCGCGGGGCCGCGGGGCCGCAGGGCAGCAGGGCCGCAGGGCCGCAGGGCCGCAGGCCGCAGGGCAGCGGGGCAGCGGGGCCGCGGGGCCGCGGGGCTGCGGGGCAGCAGGGCAGCGGGGCCGCGGGGCCGCGGGGCCGCAGGGCAGCAGGGCAGCAGGGCCGCGGGGCCGCAGGGCAGCAGGGCAGCAGGGCCGCAGGGCCGCAGGGCCGCGGGGCAGCGGGGCAGCAGGGCCGCGGGGCCGCAGGGCAGCAGGGCAGCGGGGCCGCGGGGCCGCGGGGCCGCAGGGCAGCAGGGCAGCGGGGCTGCGGGGCCGCAGGGCAGCAGGGCAGCAGGGCCGCAGGGCCGCGGGGCCGCGGGGCAGCAGGGCCGCGGGGCCGCAGGGCAGCAGGGCAGCAGAGCCGCAGGGCCGCGGGGCCGCGGGGCAGCGGGGCAGCAGGGCCGCGGGGCAGCGGGGCAGCAGGGCCGCGGGGCAGCAGGGCCGCAGGCCGCAGCGCCCGGCCGTGCGAAGCCCCCCGCGGAGGGTCCCGCCGTTCTAGCAATTGCACGAGGCTCCCCGCGGCGGCTTCCCCCGCGCAGGGGTTGCTCGGCGAAGGCCGGGTTGAGGATTAATCATTTTTCCCTCCCGCCTCTGACGGAGGCCGTTCTCACATCCTGTCCCCGGTCTCGCCTGTCCCCAGGATTCTGTGGAAGGGCGGGACGTTCCCCTTACTCCCCCCACCCATCCGGAGCCTGTGACCCAGACCAATGAAAGCAGAGCACCTCGCCCACTCGGTGACTAAGGACTCGGAGCATTTAAACGGCTGCAGGAAAGGGCTGGAAACTGCTTTTGCTTTCTGTGCAGATGAGCACACTCTCCCGTGACCTGGACCGTCGCTGAGCCGCAGAGGGAACGGGCAGAAGAGAAACTTCCAGACTCGCTGCCACCATGTGCTACGGCCGATGCGCGCGGTGCATCGGGCATGCCTTGGTGTGGCTCGCCGTCCTCTGCATCGTAGCTAACATCTTGCTTTACTTTCCCAACGGGGACACTAGGTACGCCTCCGAGGACCACCTCAGCAGGTTCGTGAGGTTCTTCTCGGGCATCGGCGGAGGGGGCGTAGTGGTAAGTCACGCAGCGTCACGGCAGCTGAAACAATCCCTCCCGTTGGACGGGCTGTTTCCGCGGGAAGGTCTCTGGGGTGCGTGGGTCCAAAGCCAGTGGCTTTGTGCATTCCTGTCGCGAAAGCCGCTTGCGGCAGGAGTTGGGCTAGGAACGGCGCTGAAGGGACTCCCGTTATCGGACGCTATTTGCAAAATCTCTGCACTGAACGCGAACCCCGCTTTGCTGCTGAACTCTCTTGCTTCACAACTCGAAAGCCGTACCCGCTTTCTCGTCTGATCTGAGAGACCGGAGTTCCTTGGCCGGGAGCTGGACGCCTTTCAGCATTCGCTCCGGGGAGCAGGGAGGAGTTGGCCGGCTCTCTGTCTCAGTGCACAGAGTGTTGGACTCCAGAGTCTCTGCAGTTTCTTCTCAGGCATCTGTGGCCGAAAAAAGAAATGACTCGTGAGGGCACGGCTATTTAAAAAGAACTATAAATGTCCTCCTTTTGTGCAGTGCTGGGGTGGGGTGCCGAGGAACAGCCTACCGTGAGCAGCAGGTCAGGGCCGAGCTGCGGATGCCAACGGTGCTTGTTTCCAAGGTCGGTTTGTAATAGAAGAGAGAGGAATGCGCCAGCCTCGGCGCCGAAAATGTGAGCTCTCACCACGGCCTGGAAAGAATGCAGACAAACCTGAGCGGGTTGCTTGCATATGCCAGGACGGAAGACGTTAAAGAGAAGTTCGGTGGAATCGCAGATACCGCCCCAAATCGTTTTCTTGGTCACATACAGGCTATTGAAACATTTAAACCTGGATGTGCTAATTAATCATGGTTTGGTAAATCTGTTTTGAATGTACAGCATTGCCAGCACGGTATTAATATACTCATTTGTCCTTCTGGAATATTGCACTTGTTTAAGGTTCTTTTGACCTAAAACTCAATGTGCCTCACGCTTGTTTTATTTAAAGAGCTTTATTGTGAGGCTACAGCTGTACAATCGTATCCTCAAAGAAGTTCACGTTCTTTATACAGAGCTTTCATCTCTCCCATTTACCAAAAAAAAAAAAAAGTTACAGTTATTATTAAAGACTGTTGGCATTGTCCGTTTTACAATGGAAAACAAATTAGATTTAAAGATAAGGTTTCACAGTTCCAAAACAGCATCCGAAGCTGGGACTGAGTTAGGAGCTCTCGTAGAATAAGCACATTTACAGGTTGTTATTGTAGCTTTGCCCGCCACACCCTCCCCCTAAAGACGCCCTGACACGTTACGTGAAAAGCAGCAGCTATGACGTGTAGAGCGTTTTGCTCATCATACTTTCACGTTATTTGAGATCATTGATCGGCCTAACCCAAAGCCAGTCAATGTCGTCAGAAAGCAACACCCGGAATTTATCTATAAAAAATGGTGGGTTTATTCTTATATGTGTAAACGTCAGCCGCCTTCAAAGGACTCTCTGTTTGATGCAGTCCGCCTACTGAGACGCTTTTCCCACGGCTCAGAGCAGTGTTTGAGCTCCTGGGTTTGGAGGCCTTTCAGTGCTTCTGCCGTTTTTGTGTCACCTCTTCCACACCGGCAAAATGTGTCTCCCTTTGAGGACTCTTTTTCTCTGGGGAAACAAACAGAAGTCACTCGGGGTGACATGGGGTGACCAGGGAGGGTGGGCCCGGGGGTCAGGCTGTTTGGGGTCAGAAACTGCTGAGCACTCAGCGCGGGGTGGGCAGGTGCGTCGTCATGCTGCACGGTGTCCGTGTCCATCACCGTCATGACATGGGCACACGCGGTGACAGAGTCTCCAAAACAACTCACTGACGCCGCACGCAGCCTCTCACCACCACGCCCGCGGGTGCCCGGATGCAGACAGTTCTAGAACACTCCCCCAGCGGGGGGGCCTGTGCTCGACGGGGCCCGCCCTCCAGGAGATCATCTCATTCTTTCACGCGTCCCCCTCAGAGATGCTCAACATGACCCCCATGGATGTGGGGACAGACAGTGACGTTAATTTGCTTGTTTTCTAACCAGATGTTCCTGCCAGCCGCCGTCTTCATCGGGCTGGACCAGGAGGACTGCTGCGGCTGCTGCGGCCAGGAAAACTGCGGCAAGAGATGCGCGGTGGGTCCTCCTGTTCTGGTGGGGAACGCGGGTTCCGTGGCGCTGCCGTGGCGCTCGGGGCTCACGCCCAGTGTGTGTCCTTCCCCTAGATGCTCTCCTCTGTTCTGGCTGCTGCCATCGGGATCGCAGGGTCCGGCTACTGTGTCGTCGTGGCAGCCCTGGGCTTAGCGGAAGGACCGCTGTGTCTTGACGCCTCCAACCAGTGGAACTATACCTTTGTCGGCACGGACGGACAGTGAGTAACGGTTCTGTAACTGACCACACGTTCTTACCCATCAGCCTGAGAGGGCAGCAGCCAGCCACGCACCCTCCACTCAACCGGGGTCACTTGGCACAGGACTCAGGCAACGGGTGTCTGAGGACTGATGCTCAGCCGCTGACCCAGAGACCCTCGGAGGACTTCACACTGGGTACGCCGATTCGGTCCTCGTGACGACCCATGAGGTCACTTCACTATCGATCCCATTTTAGAGACGAGGCAGGAAAGGCACAGAGAGGTGAAGTAACCTATGCAAAGGCACATTCCTGGGACCTGTCATCAGAATTGGAACCCAGGCATCCTGCCTGTAGAGCTGGTGCTCACGTATGATAGGTACCCCACTTCCCAACAGCTGGCTGCTTTTACTGTTTTATAGGGAAATATTGTGGAATTCTTAAAAAATGAAAACTAGGTGAATTTAACCAAAGCCTGGGGAAATCATACTATGCTTACACACATACACACACATGCACGCACGCACACACACATGCATGCACGCACGCACACACATGCACGCACACACAGACACGCACACATGCACACACACAATGCACGCACACATGCACACACATGCACACACATGTATGCACGCGCGCGCACACACATGCACGCATGCATACACACGCACACACATGCACGCACACACACATGTGCCCCACATGCACACACACGCACGCACGCGTGCACGCACACACATACATGCACACACATGTACACACACATGCACGCACGCACACACACATACACATGCATGCACGCACGCATGCATGCACGCACGTTTGCACACTATGTGCAATGTGCACTTTACATCAGGCACATCCAACCTGAAGCCCAGGACAGTTTTGAATGTGGCCTAACACAAATTCTATAAACATCAGGGGCTTTTTTTCTGCGACCTTTTTTAGTTCATCAGCTGTGGTTAGTATTAGCATATCTCAGGTGTGGCCTAAGGCAATTCTTCCTCCAATGTGGCCCACAGAAGCCAAAAGGTTGGGCACAAATGTGTTACATAGCAGGTCTTACTAACGACTTTAACATCAGGACAATTTAAAATAGTCCATTGTTTTTTAAAAACACATTTGTTGTTTTATGTTGATACTTATTTCTCGTTTGTTATTGAGAAAAGAACAGAAACGTATGTATGTAATAACCAAGGAATGCATCCTTCTTTGGATTTTGAGAGCCTTCCTTATGGGATTCATGAGTGAACCTAATAAGCATAATGAATTTTAGCTGCCCTGCCTGATGAGGAGTGTCTGCTCCCCGTGAATTAATTGCATACCACAAGGTGAGCTCATAAGGTCGAGCACGGAATTAGATAGACCTGAGTTTGACCCGGCCTTGCGTTTACTCTCTGAGGAACCAGGAAAAAAGTGAACTGAGTCCCCTGCATTTTAGTGACTTCCTCGGTGAAATGAGGCAGCTGTCAGGAAGATGAATGAGAGATCATAGGTGACATATTTGCCATATAAGCTGGTGCTCTGTGTGCCCTGCCACTGCTGGCTGTTAATGTGACCGACTCGCTTACATCGATTACCACCCAATGGCAGTCTCCAAAGGTAAATGAGCACTTACAGGAGTTGGAAATGTCGGTGTGCAAAACGGATTTCTGTTCAGTCCAGCACGTACTTGTAGAAATTGGTTATTCATGTATGCACATTGATGTACGAAACTACTGTACCAACCTGTCTCTTAAAAAACTAGTCATGACTAATGCAGCTGCAATGCAAGGGGACATGAGTGCCACTGGCCGTGTTTTAGAGCTGTCTGATTACACGCCCCTCCCCTGGTCCACCTCAGCTTCGGCAAGAAACCTTACACTGCCATTACTCATTTCAGCCTGTCTAGGGATTGCAACAGGGGGCATAACTAATGGTCACAAGCTAGTGACTAGCTGTTCAATAGCCAAGTGGGGCCTAACAATTTTTCCATATTCTATCCTGAACTGACAGGGTTTTGTTACAATAGGATGCAGAAAGACGGGGCCAGAAGAACAGAACAGTTTATAATCAACAAATTGAATCTCTGGTTTGCTCCATGAGCCATGCCGAAGCTATTTTGCTAAATTGCCAGCATTTTGGTTCTGTTGTGGTAGGAAAAAGTGAGAAGGGAAGAATTACACTAGACCTCTCTGTGGAATTCAAGTCAGTGCTGGCCTTTCCTACATGATCGAATACTATTTCATAAAGACTGCGACTACTCTATGAGGTAGCAGAGGCTGAAATTCTAGGAGAGGAATGAGGGAAGTTTGCACCTGTAAGAATCTCCAGGTGTTTAGAAAATCTCCTAAGTCATTTCACAAAGTGACTTCGGATTTCTACGTATCATTCAATTCCTTTGAAAATGTGCTGAGCACCTACTTTGTGCCAGATACTAGTCTAGGGGCTGGATATACAATGAGGAAAGTTCTGGCTCCTACCTTCATGGAGCTCAGACTTGTGGAAATGACACAAAATAGGTATTCTCTCCGGCCTACGTTCTGCGTCCTACCTCTGTCGGTGGCCCCTTGGTTTACCGAATTAGCATACTTGTTGCCCTGAGATTGCCCGTCATCTCTCCCTTTAAGCTCTGCTTTTGTGAGACGGAGCCCAGGCTGTGTTCACTATTGTATCCCGAGTCAGGGCTCAATGTCAAACTCACACCGCGAGCTCAGTACTCTTCACTGAAATTTATGTTTATCAGCACAGCATGATCTGGGCTAAATTCTTGTTTATTGGAATGACTTGGGTTGGACATTTTTGATAACATGATATTGAATGAATTCATTCCTTTATTTTCTGAACAACAACAAAAACACCACACAGAAAGGAGCTCAGGAGACAGCCCATTAGGTGTCGTCACGAGTCTGAGGTTTCTTTTCTCACCCACAGATACCTTCTGGACAGGCCCACATGGTCCCAGTGCATCGAACCCAAGCACGTCGTGGAATGGAATGTCGCTCTCTTTTCTATCCTCCTGGCACTTGGTGGAATTGAATTCATCTTGTGTCTTATTCAAGTAATAAATGGCGTGCTTGGAGGCATCTGTGGGTACTGCTGTACTCACCACCAGGTAAGAAACTGCTTGAAAATGTCATAGCCTGGCCCCTGGGTAGTCATTGCACTGTTGTTTCTGCCATAGAGCAAAGGCAGAAGGCAACAATGTCAGCCTATCAGCATTTGTTCCCACGTGGTCTTTGTGGCCAAGCATTTAAAATGTCCACTTGGGCTCTTAATAATAAGTTTCCTTGAATGTCGCAGTCACTGGGTTATCTTGCTTTCTCCTAGTTGGCTCTGTGACTGTAGGAAAATGTCACCCATGGACAAATGCCCCATTCAGCAGCTAACCCACTTTCCCCTGCACTACGCCTGCCCCAGCTACAGACACAAAAGAAATGTCTTCTCCCTGTGTCTCTCATGTTCCTGACTAGTACTGACAAGTCGTAGCCAACAGTCATTGCACTAGGTAGGCGCCCCGCTAAGCCCATGTTTCAGATGAGACTGTGACTCAGAGATTAATGTCGAAAAAGCACCTAAACAGGAAGTAACAGCCTTCAAATCCTGGTCATCTGGTGACACAGCACCTGCTCTTAACCTGCAGGCAACACTTGCCATTCCTCTGGGAGTTCTGCAATTCCTTCCTAATAAGGAGTCATAAAGATGCCCAAGTCGCTGAGTGTCCCCAGGAGCATTGCAACGGCAGCTCGTGCAAAGCCTTTCACCGTGAACACAGGCCAGGAAGCACTTGTTTCCTGGAGATAGGGTTTTGAAGAGAAATATGCCTTTGTTAGTGGTGGCGGAAATTCTTGTTTCTGTATCCTCCTAAAAATCATCTATTATTGAAATGGATGGAAGTCCAGCTTTGGACCAATTCTGAGGGGTTCATGTTATGTCTGAGGCTGTCAAACAGGCTTAGGTAAACAAAAACTTATATAATTTATATTTTCCTAACCAGTCACTTCTCAGGTTGAAGGTCTCATAGCTTCCATTTAAAATAAAACAAAGCTTATTGAACACAAAAAGCCTGTTACCATAAAAAAAAAAAAAAGAAAATTTGCTATAAATAAATGGGAACTCTGTAATTTTTGGAGTGGAAGTTAAAATAGAAATCTAGTTCTCTTTATCAAGCAAGTACAGCAAGATTAATAATTTCCTTGGGAGCCTGCCTAATTTCCAAGGAAACAAAGGGGTGGGGGACGTTTTAATAAGGACCTGTTCTTCCCGGGCAGAACGGCCGGGACAGGCCGAGGAGAGCTCTCCGGGGATTACTCTAATGCACCCTCTCTTTAGCCTTGAACTTCACACAAGGCTGAAATGAGGCCCGACTCGAGTGCAGTATTTGTGCATTTTGGGGGATGGGCCTAATGACCAACGCCAATGACCCAAGTTGTTGGAGGGGTGTGGCAGAGTGATGCTGTCTTTTGTGGGACAGCAAACAGTCCCCCTGGGTTTGTCATCTGAATCACACTGCAGAGCAGATCATTTGTGTATAAGACAAAAGAGACTTTCCGAGGGCAGGGCTTTTAGTATGTGTGAGTCAGATGTGTAACGAGGTGGCATTTCGTGGGGATTACCCCGCTGAGCCACTCCGGTGAGGGCTGCCCCCGCCGAGCCCACTCTGGTGAGAGCTGCCCCCGCCGAGTCCACTCCGGTGAGGGCTGCCCCCGCCGAGCCCACTCCGGTGAGGGCTGCCCCCGCCGAGCCCACTCCTGCGTGGCCCTCCCACGACGTTACCTCTGAAATCCCTGAGATTAGGATTCCCCCCCGAACACTTTCAAAGCCACCCCGGGATCGGGAAAGCAAGTCTCCACGGGCCCTGTCTGCAGCTTTTACTCAGCGAGGACAACGGGTTTGTCTGGTTTGTTTCAGAAGCGCTTTGTGCGCACTGTCCAGACTCTCGGCGGTGCCCGCGGAAGCCGAGACCAGTTATGTTTGCTTAGCACGGGTGTGTCACAGTCTGCAATGCCATCCTTGTTTGCTCAGCCTGAGTGTACCTAACGCATGTCTCCCTTTCTTTACAGCAATATGACTGTTAGAAGGACCACGCCAGCACGGATCCACGGTCTCCGCTGATTTCATTGTAATTTATATATTTTACTTGTATTAACTTGTGAAACTTCGTCCTAGTGTATCATACTTCTTGTACTCTAATTTTACAAATGCGTGTGGGGACGACGAGCGTTGTCACGTGATGGCAGTGTTTGAACCGAGCAAACATTCTGTTAAGGAAGGAGAAAGCAGACCACAGACCACACAGTCTGGGGTTATAACTTGCAGGCCGAGTGACCGTCCCTCAGTGACCGTCCCTCAGTGACCGTCCCTCAGTGACCGTTCCTCAGTGACCGTCCCTCAGTGACCGTCCCTCAGTGTATCTGGGGTAAGCTCTGCATTGAAGTGATGGTGAAACACATGACAAGCATCACCGAGAGACACACTGCATCCCATTTGCTATTGTATATACAAGTGCGCATGTGCATTAAGTGAGAGATTTTCTAATTGCTTTTTTTTTTTTTAAAAAAAAGACCATGAAGGAGAAAAGCCAACAAGCTGAAAAGATGTTCTTTCCCACTGTTTATATGGTGTTTCCCCTCCACAGGCCTGCAGAGCCCTAACGCGAGGCCTCCGGGTGGTTCTGAGTCCGGCAGAGGCCGGGCCCCGAGCTGCGTGTGAGAGCTAGAAGGCGCGATGGCGCCGGGTTCTGCGAGAGCCCGTTTCCCGGCTCTCTGTCCTTCCAACACAAGTCTTGGGGGTCGTGTGTTTGCCAAGTCAAGGCCTGTGGATAGCTGGATAGGAAGAAAGATGGGAAATGGAATAAAGCAGTTGATGAGCATCCTAAGAAAATGGGGAGGCGCGAGCTGGGGGCAGGAGGACCCTGAGGAAATACCCCTGAAACTTGCTTGCTTTAAAGACAACAAAATAAAGAACTCACTACCCCTTTTTTCTTGTTTTTGTTTCCTTGTCCTTTGTTTAAAGTCCCCCCGTCCTCTTTGGGTGCAGCCCCTGTCGGTAGGGGCTCTTCTGGCCTCTCCCCCACTTCCTCTCTGTCCTCTTACACCGACCACTGCAATCCGCACGTTGTCATTGCCACGCCACCCCTAAGCGGCGGGTCAGCACCCCCGTCACGTCGTACCCTTGCTTCCTGGGGGGACTGTGGGGAGGGGGACAGACATGTTGTCTCGTGCTTTTTACCTCTGTTGTACAGAGGGGGGCTCCTTCGAGTGACAGGACCCCCCTGCCTACTGGGGATCGTCTTTAGCTCCTGATGCTGCCTGACAACGATGGCGGAGCCACGGCGTGACGGCCACCGCCAACCCAAGGTTCCCATCTCCGGTCATGCTTCCCGGGCGAAAGCGTTTGTGGCCGCATTTGGAGGAGCCCAGGTGGTCATCACCCCCTAGAAGGCTCTGGTAGGTTGGCTGAGGACCGTGAGGTGGCTCACAAGTGACAGCAGGAAACCAAAAACATGAACTGGAATCTGGGACATGGAGGTGGAGCTAGCTGGTTTGGGTCACATCCACCTCCGCGCTGGGGCTTGTTCGTCCGGCGATGGGCCAGCGAGTGAGTGGCTAACGACGCTCCGTGGCCGGTAGGCGGCCGGGGCCGACGTCCTGCCCCGGGGGTCCCGGCTGAGGGCTTCCACTCTGTTAGGCGCCTCTGTCCCTCCCGCAGTCTGGCGAAGCCTTCAGCCTCCTTTGACGCATCCGGTTGGGAAGTGCAGACAGGAAAGTCCGCAGGATTCCTTGGAAAGAGCTTCTCACAACACTTCGGGACATCAGAAGGCCGTGTGTCCCGAGAGCCTGCTCCGTCACAGCCGCATTTGCAGATGGCAAACAGAAACCACGCGTGACCGGCCGTGGTCGAGGGAGTGGCTCGAAGAACCACCGCATTTCACAACCTGATTCCGACTGCAAGGGAACCGTGAGACACCCGCCACACCTTTAACGTGACACAGAAACGACACGCAACCGTCATTGCTCAAAGCACGATCAGGTCACTGGCCCTACTGCGACAGCTGGCGTCTGTCATCGCTAAGGAGATCCTACGTTTTCGTTAGGGGTTAACAAAAACAGTGACACTTCCTTCTCCATCCAAGTTTAATACCCGTTCTCCCAGAGGGCTATTCACCTGGGAGTTCCTGGACACCAGGTTGAGCACCATGGCAACGGAGAACCCAAACAAGAGGCCTAACGATCAGGTATAAGTACCCCGTTTTCCTAAATGTTTCCTCAAATAATTAACCAGAGAGCAGCAGTAGCAACGATGGAGTTCTTCCAGGGTCTCAGTTCTTGTACTTGGTTTGCGCACATACTATGTCACGGAAACCCCTCAACAGCCCTCGCACGTGGTGCTTGTCTCTATTTTAGAGTCACAGCTCAGAGAGGTTAAGTAACGTGCCCAGGGCCACCGCGTAGCCAGGGAGAGATCTGTGGTTCGAATCCCGGTGAGCTGACCGTGGCCACCCAGGCTCCTCCAGCCCTCCCCTCCGCGGCCCCGGGTCCCTCCTGTCCCTGGTGCCGGCATCTCATCCGTCCCAGCCCCACCTCAGCCACGCTGCCCACGTAAGGGGCTTCCACGGGCCCCTGTGACCTTCGGGCACGCCCATCGCAGAGCCCAAATCTGAGTGACTCAGACGTTCCCCTGGTTTGTGAATTCTTTAATAATAGACATGGCTGCAGCCCAGAGGAAATAGCTCACGCAAGTCTACCCTAGTTTATTTATATTTTTGGCTCACACTCTAGCTCTGTAATAGTCCAAGTCCCTCCATTTGGCTGGAAATTCCCTCAGGGATCCTGAACCGGCTCACTGTCACCTGGCAACATGAAAACAAACGAGCAAACGCTGTGGAATCCGAATCACCTGAAGGCACGCCTGGTCTTGAGAGTGGACGGTCCCCCCGAGTGCTCACCGACCACAGCTGTTAGCAAACCTGCCAGTCGCCAACCGCACGCAGGAAACCCTGTGAACCCAAATCTAAGAAACCTGATGGGACGTCACCGTCACTCCGCTGAGAGGCCACTTGGATTACACCCTCTCTGATGCTCACGCGTGGTGGGGACAGGCATGGGGTTTGGCGACTGTCCGGGAAAGCAGCGATCTGTAAGGCCTGCACATCTTCGTGAACCTAATATTTTTACTTTTGGAAATTTTTTAAGGGAGTCACCAAGGAACTTCATGTTCCAGGGACCATTGGGGCAAGTTTTGCTTATACCTCCCCCCGAAAAAAGACAACCTAAATGACCAACAAGAAACAGGTCTGATCCAATGTTGTCAGTACAACACAGTTAATAAATTAATGAAATTATCAATATGTACATACACGACGATGCAATTTGGATCAGATTCTGGGTGATTTGTGTCTCCATTCACTTTGCTTATGTGAACTCACTGTGCTAACAAAAGTGAGACAGGACTCCTCTGCTCTACAGTCATTCAGGGGGTGACCCACAGTCTTCCAAGCACACCCCGAAGCTGGGAGAAGCCCTCGCACCGCCGACACGGCCGAGCGAGGCGGAGGCCGGACCCGGCGAGGCAGGCCCTCCCCACGGCTGCGACTGTCACGGGCGCAGGCGGCGCCACAAGTGCCACTCCGGCTGGGAAGCGACGGTCACCGTGTCCGCTCCGCCCAGCCACGCAGTACGGTTCGTGGAAACGGCAAACACCGGTTTTCCCGCCGTGCGGACGACGCGATGAAGGTCCTTTGCTGGGAGCACGGGTAGCCCCTCCGGGCTTCGTGCCGTGCAGCCTGGACTTGCCTCATTTTCCCTTTCCGAGAGGCGCGGAGGGTTCACGGCGGCGTGGGACTCGGCCCAGGTTTGTGCCGATGACCCAGGGCAGCGCAGACGTGCAGTCACACACCCTGGACTAGTGCGGACGCTCCGTTAACTGGAACTCGGGAAAGCAGCCGGCACAGCTGGTTCCTGTTTAAAACGGGGCGTCGGGCCAGCCCCCCGCGTAACCACCATGCGGAGCCGGACACGGGGCACAGCCTCTGCCCGGCAGCACGCAGCTCCCAGGGCGTGTCGCCCCCCGCTCGCTCGCCTGCTTTGGGGTTCGTCCGGGCGGGTTTGGGAAGCCCGTGCTCGGCCGTGCCTGGCTTGTCTGCTACCTGCGCGTACCATGTCACCGAGCGCTGGCTCCCAGAATGTCCCCAGCACGATCTGTTGCTGAGAGAAAGCTAAGGGCACCGCGTGTTGCCGTCACGGAGGCCACCACCCCGAAAGAGCTTGGGTAGGAGGTCGGAGGAGGAGGGGGTAGGTTGAATACGAGATTTTGATTCTGGTTTCGGCTGCGTCTTTCAACGTGAGGGCTGGAATAGCCCTGGGAAGGCTTGGGATGGGGATCAGCATCGGTGGGGCCAGCGAGACAAGGACTTTGGGGTGAGAGGTTCAAGGACTCTTGAGATGTAAACTGTCGATGCTCGTTGCTGAAGAGAAGACGGGTCTTTCAGGAAGTTCCTATAACGAACAATAAGGTTATTGGCCTGGGCGAGAACATTCTGGAATAGTAAAGCTATGCTGACAAAGGCTATAGGATAGTAACATTGTGGTGATAGAGGAAGCAAGTTGGGGAGCAGTGATCAAGCTGGGGGTGAGGGTGTGTGGTTTCAGTTTGCAATGTTTTCTTGCTGTTAGACTTATTGGGGTGACGTTGGTTCGCAAGAATTTCGTGGGTTCCAGGTGTGCAATTCCACAGCGCGTCGTCTGTGTGCTGCGTTGTGTGTTTCTGAGGCTCGCGTGTTGTCTCGTGTAGCTGTGGTCTGTTCTTTCCCTTTGATGGATGGGTGCAGTCTTCTATTATTTGACTATATGAAGATGTATTCACCCATTATTCTGATATTTTGGTCGTTTCCCATTTTTGCATTGTTGCTGCGACCACTCTTGTCCTTGTGTGTGTGCGCGTGTGCGTTTAAGAAATCATGGGTGTTGGTTGGTTTGATTTGGCCTTGTTAGGGAATCAAGAAGCCAATGGAGTTTTTTTGTTGTGGTTTAGTTAGCATCCCAGGGGCTCCCTGCCCTAGCACCCCAAAGGCTTGGCTCATGTCTTCCTGCCCCAGAGACTATCAGTCACTCACCAGTCCAGTATTTCTGGATTGTCCATTGTGTGGCCTGCATTGCACAAGGGCTAAGAGCACCGCTCTGAACAAGATTTCCCAAGCTCTTTGACTATGTTGTTCACCATGGTGTCCCCAGCTCCTAGCACAGTGCCTGCCACGCAGTAGGTGCTCCCTATGGTGTCCCCAGCTCCTAGCACAGTGCCTGGCATGCAGTAGGTGCTCCCTATGGTGTCCCCAGCTCCTAGCACAGTGCCTGGCATGCAGTAGGTGCTCCCTATGGTGTCCCCAGCTCCTAGCACAGTGCCTGCCACGCACTAGGTGCTCCCTATGGTGTCCCCAGCTCCTAGCACAGTGCCTGGCATGCAGTAGGTGCTCCCTATGGTGTCCCCAGCTCCTAGCACAGTGCCTGCCACGCAGTCGGTGCTCAGTAATCAGAGCTCAACACACTATGGGCCACATCTGGTCTGCTGCCTGTTTTTGTAAAGTTTTATGGGATCCCAGCCAAGCTCATACGGGCTATGGCTGTCTTCCTGCTACAATGGCACAACTGAGTAGCCGTGACAGGGACCACGCATCCTAAACAAGGCCTAACATATTTACTATCTGGCTCTTTACGAGAGAGTTGCTGACTTCTAGTCTAGCCGGCCACTCGCCTAGTTAAAAATGGATACTTCTGTAACAGTGGGAGGCAGGATGGGTATTGTGTTTTGTTTTGTTTTGTTGGTGTTTTCTTTTTGGTGGGGAGGAGGGTGGTTCCCTGGCTGGAACCGAACCCAGGCCGCGGCGTTAAGAGCGCTGAAGCCACTACACCACCAGGGAGCCCCTAAGATGCACACTTTGTTGCTCTACCATACCTGACATCGGGGTCATTGAACCGCTGAGGGCATATCTTCGCCCGATCCAGAGCGCTGCTTTCCTTTCGTGATGGTGCATGGGGTACAGGGGGGCATCTTGCCATGGATGGCGTCCTAGATTCAGTGTGTTCGGGGGGTTGAGGCAGCATGGGGGGGGGGTGGAAACAATGCCTCCCTCCTGCCCCTTGGCAATCACTGGGGAGAAGGGACTGAAGGGAGGGAGTTCTGTGAATGGTGGAGTCCCTTCTGACTCAGAGCTTTAGGGGCCAGCGCTGGTGGCCTAGAAACTAGGAGAGCTGGGTGGAGAGGGGGGGGCCACTGAGGGGGCCCTGGCCGAGCCGAGGGCTGGAGGAGGGCACTGTGGTCCGTGAGGGCTCGCTGTGGCCCCCGCATGGCCGGCCTCTTGAGGGCTCCTCACCATGGACAGGAAGCATTGAAATTTGAACCCACGGTGTGACAGTGACACTGTGTGGCAGAGAAGGGTACAGACAGCACGGGAGCAAGAGTCTCTCCTGGGGTCGAGGGTGCCTGGCCAGCCAACCCAACCTTGAGAGGGGTCCCTTCAAGAGGTAGGCTGACCCTTTCCTCGGCTAGGTAGGTGGGGGTACGCCGATTTTGGTCAGGATGGGTACGGGGGGGAGCAGAGTTTGCCACCCCCAAATACGGCTTTGGGGGGGCAATAATTTCTTTACGATGGTCACTTTTAAGAAACAAAAGACTCGGGAAGAAACTTCGAGCCCACCGCTAAGTGACGAGAAGCAGCTACCGTGCGTTTCCGTGGGTAACGTGCTCCTGGGTACAACGTGCGCCCGCCTTTCGGGCCCAAACTTTCAGAGGAAAAAAACAATTGGTTTCAACTTTTTAATTTAATTTTTATTTGTTAATATTTAGGAACTTATTTTTTGTGTTATGAAGGAATTTTAGCATTTATTTTTTAACATACTTTGGTACAAGAAATTTTATGTAACAAATAATTACAAAACAATAACAGACACAAGTTAACAAAAACTTTTATGTATAAAATTATTTTTATATTAAAAAACCTGATTATCGTATTCTAGGGTATTATTTTGCATATAGATATCATTATTGATTTCTAGAATTACACTTTTAACTCATAAGCATAAATAAAAGAATTTAAAAAATTTAATAGATACAGAATTAGTATGACCCATGTATATACTCACCCTCATTTTTCCCTCACAGATTTGGGCAAAAAAAAATGTGCATTATACACAGCAAAATACGGTTCATAGAGAACCTGCTCTAGGATGGGAACTATTATCGCAGACAACTATAGTTTAATATGAACTAAGTGTAACGGACAAGGAGGAACCTAGAAGGCCCATTTGACCAAAGTCCTCCCTCTGTCCCATTGTTAGAGACGGCCCAGCACACATGTATTGACCCAAGTTTTGCTTTTGGATTTCCATGTGAATTTTCTTCCTCCCCTTTGTCATCCAAATCGTCACACTCACACACACACCCACACACACACCACACACATGCATGTACACACACACATGCACACCACACACACATGTACATACACACACACCACATATGCACACCACACACACACATGCATGTGCGCGTTCACACACACACTCACACTGACACTCACGCGCGCACACACGCACACATGCACACAGACACGCATGCACACACACGCATGCATGCACACACACACACACGCACACAGCCCCATCATCTCCTTGGCTCAACATGGCGTGTAAGCCGTAACTGCCCAATTGGTCCTCAGGGCTCATACTCTTACGGACCCCTTGGATGTACCAACACATGTGTAATTAAATTCGGGCATATTCTTCCCTGTCCATCGTTCTCATGTCAGTTTGATCTTTAGACAGGCCAGAAAAACTAGGAAAGAAACGGGGGCGTAATTCCCCTCCCCTACCACACTAGGAGTTGTTGGAGCAGTTCATCCTGATTAAGTCATTCTAAAATAAATATTATAATAAACCTAACCTCTGTTGTTGGAAACCTGTAACTGTGTCATTTGGACTTTTGCAGGTGTCGCTGGAGCCTCTGGACAGGGTCCTGCAGGCCACCGCACACCAGCATCGTTTCATTTCCTCTTTCACTGCAGGGCATGCCAACCTGCTTTTGGAGAAGGAGGGGGAGTGGCGGGATCCACTGTTTCATTTCAAGGACGACCACACCGGGGTCATTATGTTTTCCCCTGAAGTCCATTTCAGCCCAAATATCTACAGTTCTACGTGGAACTATTTAATATTTCAAAGATCTCCTGGGAAAGTTATTCATGCGACTGTGGGGATAGAGATTGTGCCATACACTTCTAGGTTTTTTCGTTGGTCTAATGATCCAATCAACAGTAGACAGATTAACAAGAGAAAATCACCAAATGTGATTGCATATGTATGCATGGGAACCCCTCCCCCACAAATATGACAGGGTCAAAGGCCCCCAATACACAAGAGGTGCAGAGACAAAAAGCTACAATGGGGCACCCGATTGACACGAAGAGCAGGTACCCAGTAATCAGAGGTTTGCCCTCCCATATACGAGGGCTGTGTGGAAGGATGCAGCCAGGTAATAAGAAAAATAGACACATTTATGACTGGGTTTTTTTCTGGACAGCTGTCATAGATAGAACCACCAGCACGAGAAGGTTATCTCTGATAATAACTCTTATTATGGGTAAGGCCCCTAATTTAAAATCTTCTAGGTGGTTAAGGCTGCAGCAGAAGTTTGTCTTCAGCCCACAGGGTAGCGACTGCCTTTAGCTTATAAATAAGCTGCATACCACAGAGGTATATGTTGGGATGCCTCATTCTGAACCCCCTACACTGCTCACTACGGACTTTTAGTTGGTTGAATGCTATTTCTAGCTGAACAGTTACAGATTTATTAGGAATATGACTGTGTAAATTAGTCAAATGGGTATAGTCCATGGGGCTTACAGTGTCATTACCAGTGGGTAATGTGTGAGACCCACTGTGTGCCAGGCATGGGTCTGAAAAGGAAGGTAGAGTGGTAGAGAGCAGGGCATGGCCTCTCCCTCCAGGAGCCTGCTTGGCTGGAGAGAATGACAAGACATTAGAAGAGGGGAAGAGAAGGAAGGTCAGAGCCAGATTTAATCGTCACCACTGATTCTGAGAGGCACAAAGGCATAGACAGATGCCAGCAACTCAACGCAGGACCAGCCCTAGAAGTCCGTAATTCGTGTGCAGTCAGTGATGCTCAGAGAGTAAGAGTGTTGGGTGTTGGAGTTAAGATTAACTTGGGTTTGCATCCCACTTCCACCACTTAGCAGCTGTGTGATCTTGGGCATGTCACGAAACCTGTGAATTAGAAAGAATACCTACCTCAACGGAGGTTTAAATTAGATAGTACTGGCAAAGTGTAATGCTAAGGAGGATTGCTCTATAAATGGAGCTTTAGTGTAATAATGGTAATGAGTTGAAAATGTGCAGACCAATCAGACGATGGATGTATTTTTGTTACGTTCAGATCACGAGTTGACCCATTTATCAAAGAGTTGCAGGTTTACAGCAGATGAGATTTATCCTATTTCTTTAATTCTCTGACTCTTGACCTTGGCTGCATATCAGAGTCATTTGGGGTGTTTTAAAAGTGATGGCAGACTCAAACCCCGGAGTCTGATGCAGTTGGTCTGGAGTGTGCCTTGGACTTTGGGATTTTGTCACCACAAATTAACGTGCAGCCAGGGTTGGGACCTACTTACCGGTCTAACTCATCACGGAGAGTGCACTAATCTGTTCTCGGGCCACAAGGAACCAAGGAAGTTGCTGATGGCTTTCCCCTTATGCGCCCTCATTCTGAGCTAGACGTTGTCTTGAAAACAACCCGTAGAGCAACTGGTGCTAAAGAACTGACTGGGCACCTATGAGGGGGACCCCCAAGAGACCCCTGAATTTATTTATTAAAAATGGTGCATTCATTCTTACATGTTTAAACCTCAGTCACCTTCAAAGTACTCTTCGTTTGATGCACTACCAGGAAATAACAGAGAAAGGTTATATGAAGAAGGCAGCTGCCAGCCTAGGGAACTGTTACAGGTCTGTTGAGGGGGGCAGCCTAGAGCACAGACTCCCAGACCCTAATGGCTGGTGGACACCCCAGCGTCAATTCTTACCATCTGTGTGACTTCAGGCAAGTAATTCACCCTCCCTGTGCCCCGGTGCCATTCTCCAGCACGTGGAGGTAGCAGAGTACCTACTTCATTAGGTTTTTATGAGGATTCAATGTGTGCAAATTAGTAAATGCTTAAAACATCAGCGGAAACATAGTAAGCACCATGGAAGTGTTAAATAAAATACACTTTTTAACCCAAGTTTACGAGTATATCGGCTGTAATTTACTTCAGGATGTATTGGTATAGACAGACTATCAGAGTGTAAACTAACTTTAATTTACACCTTAGTGGTGGGAAATTAACAGTGAAATAACCTGTTTGAGAGACGGCACTCCAAGTGTGGTTACAGCAGGGAGGGCTTCCATTATTGTGAGACACATCTGCACCAGAAGGCACCAGAAGGTCAGCTGTCTGATTTATTGTTAAGAAGAAAACTTAGCAAATGATGATGACAACACACAAGCCGTTTATTCAATAACATGCTGTGCACAGTGAGAGAGGGGTTGTGCACTTGGAATTTGTTTCTCCGGGTCAAAGGGCCAACCAAAGTGTTTGTCGAGAAGTTTCGAGAAGGTGGCGTCATGATTTGCAGAAGAAACGCCCAGAGTCGTGGCACACAGAGGGCTGGTTCTTCCACCACGGCAATGCACCTGCCCACCCCGCACTCAGGGTTCAGTGGTTTTTGGCCCAAAAAACGGCAGGACCTGCTGTGCCCCACCCTCCCTACTCACGGGATCGCCCCCTGAGCAGCTGTTTTGTGTTTGTTTCCACAGATGCAAAACGTCCTCAAAAGGGAGACAGTTTGCCATGTGGGAGAGCTGCAACAAAACCCAGCAGCACCAAAAGGCATCCAAATCCATGAGTTCAACAACTCTTCCAAGCCGTGGGAAGGCACCTGGGTAGGTGTGTTGCATCCTATGGAGAGTTCTTTGAAGGCGAGTGAAGTTCATACATGGAGGATTCAATGTACAGTTTTTTGTTGTTGTTGTTGTTTTTTTAATTTTTTTATTTATTGTCATGCTTTTATTCATGTTTTATATTTTTTGGTTGTTTTATTGTTGTTTTCTTTCTTTCTTTTTTTTTTAAATTCATTTTTATTGTTAGACTTATTGGGGTGACATCTGTTAGCAAGGATTACATAGGTTTCAGGCATACAGTTCCACAGTGCATTGTCAACTTGTTGTATAATAAGTTCACCACCCAGTGTGACTTCTCTCTCCATCACCTTATATTTAGCTTCCCCCCTCCTCTCCCACCCCCTCCCCTTTCTCCCCTCCCTAACCCACTCGTCCCCAAATCAACATGAAACTATCGATTGTGTCCATGGGTTATTTGTTTGTTCATTTCTTTTTTTTCTTTGCTTTCAGTTTTATATTCCGCATATGAGTGAAGTCATACAGTTCTTTGTTTTTTCTGTCTGGCCTATTTCACTCAGCATGATGGTCTCCAGGTCCATCCATTTTGTTGCAAATGGCAATATTTCATCTTTTCTTACAGCTGAGTAATATTCCATTGTGTATATGTACCACAGTTTCTTTATCCAGTCATCTGTCGCAGGGACCTTTGGTTGTTTCCATGTTTTGGCCACTGTGAACAGCGCTGCAATGAACATTGGGGTACATAAGTCTTTGCGGACAAAGGTTTTCAAGTTC